>VZQC01015508.1:4079273-4110964 GCA_009823505.1 Rhizomys pruinosus
GAGAGAGAGAGAGAGAGAGAGAGAGAGAGAGAGAGAGAGAGAGAGAGAGAGAGAGAGAGCGCTGCATTTCCTGGAATAAATGCCTATCTTTATTTACTATTTATTTATTTATTTATTTATTTATTTTGTCTTTTTTTGAGACAGGGTCTCCCTTAGTCCTAGCTGGCCTGGAACTCACTTTGTAGACCAGGTTGGCCTTGAAACCACAGTCCACCTGCCTTTGCCTCCCAAGTGCTGGGAGTAAAGGCATGCACCACCAAGCCCAGCAATTTGGACTGATTCGGCCTTTTCTTAGCATTGGTTATACTTCTCACTACTATGACTGACCATGGCCTGGGAACACAGATTCAGGTTATCACAAATTCCATGTTCCAACATGGTAACAGTTTCATGAAGTTTTTATAGTAGCAGAACAAAAAAAAAGCCACAAATCAAGACACTTTTCAAATACATTGATGAAGACGTCAGAGAGGTGAATTATAGCAAAACATGGAGACTTCTGCTCTAGGCTTCAGATGTTCTGACAGGCTTCTTAGCCCTTTGGTTGGTGGAAGCTGGTGGTCTGCTAAGTTAATACATTCCCATAAGTCACATGATGTTAAGTCAGACACAGAGATGGGCAAGGAATGGCTATTTGGGGGTGTGTGGGGGGGTAATGATTGCCCCAAATAAATTATAATTAGGCTCTGGATCTTTATCATTCCAAACTTTCCACAATCATTGGAGTTATGATCAGTTGATCAGGTTTGAAGAAAGTTCAGTTTGAAGATGCAGATTATTTTCCGGGAACTTTCATTCACACTTGCAACTCCAAACAAAAGTTTTCAAATTCTGCTGAGCAGTTGAGAAAATTGCACATCATCAACTCAATTTCTTAAGTTGGGAATTTGGCCAGAAGTATACTCTATTAGTGACTTGTATTATGGGATTTAAGATGCCTTTTTGTGTTTCACAGTGTAAGAACAGATAGTGATTAGCTTTAATTTTGGTTTTGTTTGATGTTTTAAATATCTTTGCTTAGCAAAATAAAAATTGGCAGTATTTATTATATTGAAGAAAATTGGTCTGGGAAACCTAAAATGTAGAGAACTACATAGTGTCAAGAATGTGGACAAGATGCGAGCATTTACGGTGCAGATCTGCTTCTTATAAGACCCCAAATCCTATTCAAGAACTATCTCAGATAATCATCCCTCAGAGAATTCCCTGCTTTAGAAATAGCACAGAGGCAAGGACATTAGATCCACTTGAGCGGAGGCCCTATCCTTGCTTCTGACTAGCCATGAGTGGTTAGTGCTACATAACAAAACAGTTTTATTTTTCTACAGGTATTGCAAATAGTAGACTTAATTTGTCTAAGGATAGAGCTTTTGGGAGTGGATAAATTTAATTGTTTTTCTTTCAAGACAATGTTCTTCCTCATGCCTACAATCCCGCCATTGGAAGCCAAGCTAACAAGGGTTGCTGTGTTCCAGCGGTCTCAAAGCAGCAACAAATTCTCTTCTAACCTGCATCCTTCTATCTTCTTGCTTTCCATTCCATTCCACTTTAAATGAAACAGTGCGGAGCAATTTCCTCCCTCCGTGTTGCTATGGCCATGACCTCTGCTGATCTTTGCTATTCTCAGAACCTCCATTGAAGATGTATGATTATTCACCAGGAGAGGCACAGAACCTGGCTCCTCAGGGTTACTCTCTTGGAATTTAAAACAAGCAACAAACTCACTTGGTGTGAAAGAAAGACAGAGAATAAGACAGCTGCAAAATATTTTATTTTGAAATTTTATTCCTTAGAAGAGTGATCTAGGAATCTTAAATGCTTTTAGCCTAGGAAACCCAGGCAGTTTTGGGTCATTTCAAAAATTTCTTTCTAAAGATTAGGGAGACACTGGGCTTGCCTATACCCCGAGATCACTGGCTTGGAAATAGGAATAAAGGGGCAGGTGGGAAGGGACTGGAGAGAGTGTGGGAGATGGCAGAGCAACAAGAGGGTATCAGTGAGAGAGAGACAGGGTCACCTCCTTGCCTGCTGTCCTCTAGCCAGAGGCAGAAGGCAGGAAGTGCTGGGCCTGTAGTGTGACCCTTTAGCTGCAGTCAGGTCCATTGTAACAAAGACAGAGTCACTGGAAGCTGTATTCGTTTGAGATGTTGCTCTGGAGAAGAAAGCCAGGAAGTGCTATAGAAATGGAAGATAGATACGGAAGTGTTCAATGAGCATTTTGTGCTCAGTAAACACCTTTCCACCTAACAGGAGAGATATGCAAATAAATATGACTTTGTTTCCCCTAGAAGTTTGTCATAGGATAATTTTGAAAGTACATTTGAGTATTAAAAGTACTCAGTTAGTAATTTATATTACTTAGTACTCAGTAAGTATTCTATATTTATTTATTTACAGACAAGTTCTCACTATATAGGCTGGGCTGACCTAGAACTCACTATGTATTCTAGGCTAGCTTCAAATGTGCTGTGATCCTCCTGCCTCAGCCTGCAGAGTTCTGGGATTGTGGGTAGGACATCAGACTCAGCTCCTGTATTTGACTTTAAAAGTGATTATTTATATCTTACTATTTGAATTACTAGTTTTTCTACGCATAGCTCTGTGGTACTAAAGAGGCCCTTTGGTTGTTTTTCTTTTTCTTTAGATTAAATTTTTAAAAATTTATTGTACTTTATATATGTGTGTGATTGAGTATATGTATGTACATCATATGTGCCTGTGGGGACCAGAAGGGGAGTTGGATATCCTGGAACTGGAGTTACAGGTGTTTCTGAGACACCCGATGTGTGTGCTAGGAACTGAGCCCAGATCGTCTGCAACAGCAGCAAGTGCTCGTAACAACTGATCCATCTCTCTAGTCCCTCTTTGGTTGTGTTTTTGTTTTGTTAATATTTTATTTATTATTTTTATTTTATGTATATGAGTGTATTGCCTGAATGTATGTAAGTGTATTGGAGTTGTACAATGCCCATGGAGGTTAGAAGAGGGTGTTGGACCCTTGGAACTGGAATTATGGGTGGTTAGCCACCCTGTGGGTGCTGAGAATTGAACCTGGGTCCTCTGCAAGTGTAGCCAGCACTACTAATGGTCAAGCCATCTCTCTAGCACCTGGCTGTGTTTTTTATCCCCAGTGCTACATGTAGCAAGTCCATGATAGATGATCAATAAACATTAAAGATTCTATCTCAGTTGCTAATCATTGGGCAGTCTATGAGACTATGAGCAGACAGTCTTACTTTTGGTTATCTACTCTCCTGAAATTATAACATGTCAACAACATAAGAGTCCATGTTCAATAATACATTTGTAGCATCGTATATAAGAGAAATACTAGAAAAAAACAATAATCGGGCTGGAGAGATGGCCTAGCGGTTAAGAGTGCCGACCGCTCTTACAGAGGACCCGGGTTTGATCCCCAGCATCCACATGGCGGCCGAGAACCGTCTGAAACTCCAATTCCAGGAGAACTCCAGTTCCAGGGGAATCCGACACCCTCTTCTGACCTCCGCGGCATTGCACGACACGGGTGCACAGACTTGCATGCAGACAGTACATTCATACACATACAGAAATAAATAAATTAAAAAAAAAACAACAAAAAAAACAACAAAACAATAATCAGTGGAGAAAAGATGTAGTAATTTAGGGGATCTCCAAACCATGGAATGCCACTCAGCTGGAAAACAGAGTAAGATATCAACCTAAATATAATGCCATATTACACCTTAAAAACAACTTGTAGCTCCACATAGGGGCACACACTTGAAATCCAATCACTTAGAAGGCTGATGTAGGAAGATTGAGAAATCAAGGTCATTGTGAGTAACATAACAAGATCTTGTCTCAAAAAGAAACAAACATTGCAAAATAGTATGTATTACATAAGCTCAGCTCTATGAACAAAAGAATTCCAGAAGCCTGCACACCTAGTGAACAGGGATTGTCAGTGAAGGGTACTAGAAGGATCCCTTTACTGCTCTGTTTCCAGAACTTGTAAAGTAGAAAGGTCATGGGTAGCTGTGATGGTTAGCTCTAACTGTCCACTTGACACAACCTGGAATAACCTGGAGAGAAAGTCCTAAGGAAGGATTGTCTACGTTGGGCTGGCTTATGGGCATGACTGTGGGTGATTGCCTTAATTAAGTTAATTGATGTGGAAAGACCCAGCCCAGTTTGGGTGGCATCAATCCCTAGGCAAGGGGATTGTATAAGAACTGTTTAAGGCTGGGCAGACTGAGCTGAGTATAAGCAAGCGAGAGAGCATGCATGCCTTCCTTTCTTTCTGCTTTAGACTAAGGATGTGATGTGAGCAGGGATCTCCAGCTCCTGATGCTGTAGCTTCCCTGCTGGGATAGACTGTAGCCAGGAACTGAGAGCTAAAAAAACCTTTTCTTCCCTGAGTCACGTTCTGTCAAAGTATTTTATCTCAGCAACAGAAATGAAACCAGGACAGTGGTTTTACTTTGCAAGGAAAATTTCAAGTTAGAAAAAGTTAATTCTCTACTGATGAAATGATTTTCAATTGTGTACCTTTTACCTTTTTATTGGAGAGTTTTGCTTCTAGTCAAGCAGAGCTTAACCCAGTAAAAGGGCTCTAGAGATTATGGCTGTCTTCAGGTGTCTTTAATGTCTTTAAACCTGAATGTATTCTTCCTGCAGTTGAAGCCCTTTTCATGTCTGCGGTACAGTAAATCATGCAGGTCTGTTTAAAATGATGCTAAGAGCTCTTATTTATCAATGTGTGCCATTTGGGCACATGTACATTCAGGCAAGCTTTTGTATATTTGAGTCTTCCTCACTAGAAATGGTTTTAGAAGGTAGAAGGGCTTTAACTTTATACAAGGGCATGGTCAAAGATGGTGGCAGTCCTGGCCCTAGTTAGGAAATATTGTGCTTTACAATAAAGAAACCTTGTTCCTTAAAGTCTACATAGGCTCTTTGTCAAATTGGGCTTTTTGCAGTCCCTGACCACATTTTTTTTTTTTGGTCTTTTTGAGACAGGGTCTTCCTTTAGTCCCAGCTGCCCTGGAGCTCACTCTATAGACCAGGCTGGCCTTGAACTCACAGAGATCTGCCTGCCTCTGCCTTGTGCCACCATGCCCCGGTCCTGACCATTTTTTGAGTTAGATTCAACTTTGGCCATGTTGTTCTTCAAGGGCCTCACCTCGCTGTCTCTGTTCCAGCAGTCATCCTGTTCTATGCCTCTGGCTTTGACCTACCTTTTCATTCTTAGGCAGGTATACCCTCCTTCCACCCTGACTTTTTCTTTTCTGGTAGGGCTGGAGATTGAACTCCGGGCCTCTTGCACACTGAACAAAAGCTCTAACAACACCAACATCAATCCCTGGCTTCCATCCCAACTTCTGTGACTTGTTCAAACTTACTCAGCTTAGAAGTCCTTGAACAGACCCCACTTTCTCCATTCACCTTTTATGGGAAGCATACACAGGTGGATAGATTCGTATACAATAAAAGAATAACAGAAGTCAGGGTTTGCCAACGATACAGATGAAATACTTTATTAGGTTCCAAAATGAGAAGATGGTAATGTTAACCTATTTTAGTATAAATCTACCACCCTCCGCAAAGAGCCCGCCTTAGCATCCACGGCACCCCAGTCGTGGTAGCGCCGGTACTCCTGGGGCCTCAGCAGGTACTGCCGGCCTTGGTAGTTGGGCAGCTCATAAAGGACCCAGCAGCCCTCCAGCACGTGCAGTGAGCGCACCTCACTGAGATGGAAGCGGTCCTGGATGCAGGAGCAGTCCTCGCTCAGCTCCATCATAAGGCCCTTGTGGTCTTCTCTTTCGTACAGACGCATCCTGTGGGAGCCAGTCTGCTTCGGCCACAGAAAGAAAGATCAGCAAAAGCAATTGAGCCTCTTTCAGAACTCATGTTAACAATCAGCAGGTTGACTTGCTAGAGTGGGACAGGAGGGGATTGACTGGGATTGACTGCTGAGCATTGATGGGCCTCCTGCTAGCACTAGGAAGCCCTGCATGCTGCTGTGCTATTTCCTGCCTAGGAGATTAAAACCAAGAATCCATTGAGGAGAACCCAAATATTTTAATTTCTAATTCCCTGTAGTCATTCTAAGTCATATGTTGGAGGAAATAAAAATAACATATGTTGACTAGTATTCTTTTTGTAAAACCTCCCAAATTTATACATAGAAATTAATCACTAAAATATGATTTATTTCATTCTGTAATACAGACCGGCCTCAAACTTGAGATCCTGCTGCCTCAGCCTTTCTAATGCTAGGATTGTAGAAATAAAACACCATGCCTGGCTATTATATGACTCTAAAGAAACCACATACTTCAGTGGAAAGTTGATTTAAATATCCACTTACAATCAGAATTTAGCTGATTTTCAAAATTAAAGAAAATAATCTTTTCCAAAATGGAGTACTACCTGTATACAGTCCATGATGGCTATGCTGTTCAGTGTTTCTTACTCTACAGTGAAACATGTCTAATTCACTTATTAGAAACTTTAGACAAAAATGAATTTGTTGGAAATACTTTCTCATGCCCAAAGAGCTTCCCAGTTCCAAATTTTGTTTTATATCTCATTATAATATTACATTCATTAAGACAAGTTTGATTAGCCTAGTAGTAGGACAGAAGAGGATTTAAGTGGAATTTCCTCTAAGTAGATGATTCCTTATACTTTTGTCTTCCTGCCTGTAACCATCTGGACTTCCCCACCAAACGGAACCTACTCAACCCTCACACACTTTTAAAGGAAAAACTCTTGTCACTGGACCCCACGTCAATAGTAGAGAGGAGACTGGGGCAGCATGAACTGAAGTCAAACAGGACTCACCAGGGGGATGAGGCGACAGGAGCGGACGGAGTCGCTCAGGCCCATCCACTGCTGGTAGTCAGGGTAGTCCCCGCGCCTCAGGAAGTACTGTTGTCCCTGGTAGTTGGGGCGCTCATAGAGCATCCAGCAGCCGCTGTCCACGCGGATGGAGTTGCAGCGGCTGAAGTAGGTCTGCAGGTTGGGGCAGTCTGTGCTGCACTCGTAGCAGCGGCCCTGGAAGCCCCTGTCCTCGTAGAAGGTGATCTGCAAGGGAAGAACAATTGTGGATGAGATCATTTGCTCCTAGGGTAGGGGTCGTTTCCTCCTGCTTCCGTTTAGCTGGTGTGGTGCTCACCTTCCCCATGGCTGGTTGGCGGTGCTGAGAGGTCAGTGTTGGGAGCCTGCCCCGCGGAGGCCCTATATAGCAGAAGGACTGCTGCATCGGCAGGAACAAAACAAAGGGGCCCGCGGGGCCAAGGGGATTTTATGCATCTGTTTTACATGCTGCATTCAGCGGCTGTGATTACAGATTCGCCTGGTTCTCTGGTGTGTTCTGACGCTGCCCTGGACCAACTGCTCTGTGTTGCTTTATTCGAATTCTTAGTTTTCTAAACTTATCAGCACATCAGTCTGAACTTTTGACCTGAAATTCGTGTTTCTACATTTTGATTCCATTATGCTTGGTAAATCTGGGAAAAACCTGTGCCTTTCTAGACACGTCCTGGAATTCTGAGATAGAATAAATACTGCATGTATTTCCTTGCGTGACAGAAAACAGTGTACTTTACTTTTTTTCTTTTTCTTTTTTCTTCTTTTCTTTACACGTTTTGCTGGACCCGTGCAGGGTGCAAATCTAGATTCTCATCTTGATTTGTTTTGACTGTGTGACCTGATGTTCTAAGATCTACCATTAGCTTCCTCTTGGGTGGGTGAATCAGCCCCTGGTAGTCAGCTTGTGGAAAGTCACAAGGGAAAGGTTTCTAGGGTGGTGAAGCCCAGAACTGACAAGTGTGCTGCTTTATGAATTTTATGGTTCCAAGGACTGGGGAGGCCCCAAAACTTCCTGGGTAAGAGTGGGAGCATTGGACTCAGGCTGCCTGGAGCAGGCCACCGAATAGCCACAGGAATAACAGAAATCGCTTCTCAGAGTATGAGCTACTTGTGGAACCACTGTGATGAGAGAGAGAGAGAAAGAGAGAGAGAGAGAGAGAGAGAGAGAGAGAGAGAGAGAGAGAGATTCTCTTCTGACCTGTTTCCTCTACCTAGGACCTGTTATTTACCTATCGGATGTAAACAATTCATTCAATACAAACTTTAAACAAGGTTACTCTGAGACTATGACTTTTGTCTATACATAGACAAAACCAAAGCCAGGATGCCATCCATGGAGTACTGAATAGTTCATTTTTCAGCCAAAATGATTAACTACTATTTAAATTTTTTCAAACAGTTCTGGGGATCAAATACAACATGTGAGCACATGTTAGGCCACTGAAGGGATGCCCCAGTCTAACCGCTACTTCTTTTTCAATTTCAGCTTCACCCTTCTTCTAGCTTCCCTCTTCCATGGGAAGGTTTAATAATATGACCAGTGGTAAACAAGCTTCTACTTTTTTTTTTTTTTTTTTGAGATGGAGTCTCACTGTGTAACCTACACTGGCCTCAAACTCACTGTGATCCTCCTGCCTCAGCCACCCAAGTGCTGTAATTACAGGAGTATAGCACCACATCTGGCAAAATTTCTGAGCTTTTTTGTCTTCTTTCTTCCTTTCTTTTAAAAAATTATTTATTTTTATTTGATGTGTAGAGTGTTTTGCCTACATGTATGTAAGTGTACTTGTAAGTGCAATGCCCACAAAGGCCAGAGGAGGGAGTCTGGTCCTTTGGAACTGGAGTTACAGATGGTTGTTAGCTGCCATGTCTGTTCTAGGAACTGAACCCAGGTCCTCTTAAAAAAAAGCAACCATTGGGCTGGAGAGATGGCCTAGCAGTTAAGAGTGCCAACTGCTCTTACAGAGGACCTGGGTTCGATCCCCAGCACCCACATGGCGGCTAAGAACCGTCTGAAACTCCAATTCCAGAAGAACTCCAGTTCCAGGGGAATCCGACACCCTCTTCTGACCTCTGCGGCATTGCACGACACGGGTGCACAAACTTGCATGCAGACAGTACATTCATACACATACATAAATAAATAAATAAAAAAAATTTTAAAAAAGCAACCATTGCTCTTAACCACTGAGGCATCTTTCTAGCCCCTTCCTCTGTCCCTACTTCCCTTCCTTCTTTCCTTCATCTCTTGCTTTCTTATGTTCTTCTTTTTTTTTGTGGAATGCCTTCAGTTTGAAGCCAAGGCCTTGCTCATCCTAGGCAAGCATATTCCACTGAGCTACATCTTCAATCTTGGTCTCCACATTTTTAGGCCCTTTCTCAAACCACACAACCAAAGTATGGATCCTAGACTAGTTTCTTCTTCTAACACTGTGTATTAGTCAGGGTTCTCTAAAGAAACAGAAGCAACAGGACGAATATATAGCTATATACAAATTTATTGATTTGCTCATGTGACAGAGCTCAAGTAGTCCAACAGTAGCCGCACCGCACTGGAGAGGCTGAGAATCCAGGGAACTGCTCAGTCTGCAAAGCTGGATATCTCAGTAGTCTCAATCTGGTGCTGAAGGCCTGATGGATTCCAGGAGATCTGCCAGTACACGCTGGGATCCGAAGGGTTGATCACAGCAGCAAGACACCAGTGAGAGAGAGGCAAGCCGCAGGAAAAAAGGGACAAGCTCCCTCTGCCATGGCCTTTAATACTGCCCGCCAGCAGAAGGTAATGCCCACATTTGGAGTGGGCCATCCGGGTCGAGGTGGTCCAATCCAAAGATCCTTTTTCTCTTATTTGTTCCTTAGTCCAGTCAAGTTGACACCCAGGATTAACCATCACACACTGATTATCTGAAAGCATTCCTACTTCCTCTGTGTGTATACTGTTCCTGGAAGCGACAAGTCATAAATTTAAGTTGCCTGCAGGCAGGCAGTTCCTGGAGGTTTCCAGCTAATGGCCATTGGCATGCATAAATGGGATTATGGATATCATCTGTTTGGCACATACTGCATGCAAATGAGCACTAGTAATACTAGTGACATTGATAACAATAATAGACTAACCTCATTTAAGATGACCTCAGCTGGTTTATCTCTCTCATAAATATTCAAACTTCTCAAAGATTCCTGAAAACTTTTCTTCTATAAAGATTAGGTTAAAAAGATTAGACTTAGAAGAGACATTAGAAATCATCTTGTGGTTTATAAATCAGTGTGCATAAAATTTACTATTTAAAAAAATGGATTGCTAGGCCCTGTCTCCTCCTAAAGTTCTACTTTATTATATCAAGAAAAGACCCTCAACACCAAATAGTTCTTGGATCAAACTTTGAAAAACACTTCAGTGTATGATACTTGTACATTTGTTTTTATTGCAACATTATTCACAATAGCTAAGTTCTAAAACTTAAAAAGCCCCTTAGAAGACAAGTAGATAAAGAAAATCTGGTATATATTCTTAGAGTGGTTTTAAGATGTAAAGAAGAAGGGAAATGGAGGGAACTGGAGCAAAATAAGCCAGACTCAGAAAGACAAGTACGTTTTCTCTCCATGTGGAATATATATATGACAAGGAAACAAAATGGGAAGGAGGGCACCAGTGAGAGTGGGCAAGAGGAGAATGGGTAAAGCCGAGGGGTAAAGATGGTCAAGCACAGTGGTGCAATGTTTGCCTATGGAAATGTCATAATGAAATCCAGTCCTTTGTATGCTACTAAAATATTAACAAGTAAAACCTTCATTCTTCCAGAAGCCTTCTTTTTGTTGTTCTTTCTATGCAGTCCAGACTGGCCTTCTACTTGCTACACAGTGCGTGCTGGCCTTGAACTCATGGTCCTCTTGCCTCACCTTCTCCGTTCTGGGATTACAGGTTGTACCGTCATGACTGACCCATGCTTTCATTTTTTTTTAAATAAGAAAATCATGGAAAGTTGGGTGTGGTGGTGCACATCTTTAATCCCAACACTAGGGAGGCAGAGGCAGGCGGATCTCTGTGAGTTCAAAGCTAGCTCTAGGACAGCTGGGACTAAAGGGAGACCCTGTCTCAAAAAGACCCCCCAAAAAAGAAAATCATGTATTTTAGCTATCTCTAGACCTTATTATTTCATTATATATATATATATTTATATATATATAGTCTCTCTCTCTCTATATATATATAGACTATATATATATAAATAGACTACATATATATATATATATATTATAATATATAATATATATAATAGTCTTTGGACAGGGTCTCCCTGTAGCCTGAGCTGTCCTGGAATTCACTATGTAGACCAGGCTGGCCTCGGACTCACAGAGATCCACCTGCTTCTTCATTTTCAGTATACATTATATGCGGTAAGTTTCATTATGACTTTACCATATATGTATATAATGTATTTTGATCATATTCATCCTAGTTACCATCTTATCTCCATTCCCATCCTGTCAATCCTCTTTCTCTTCCTGACTAGTCTCTTTAATGCAGTCATATCTTTTTTTAACCTAGCGAGTTACATTCAGGTGACTTACAGGAGCAGGGGTGAGGGGTTGTTTATTGGAGCATGGGCACTTATCAGTGGCTACGTCACTGAAGGAAGCATCTCTTCCTCCTCCAGCATCCATTCACTAGGTATAAATCCTCAGGGAGGCGGGAACCTTGTGACCTACTCCCAGCTCCATGGCAAGATGTTAGTAAGCCAGTCTTGTGCAGTCTTGTGCTGGTCATCATAGCTGCTGTGAGTTCATGAGTCCAGTGGGCATGTCATTCCTGCCACTCAATGGTCCCCATCATTCCCCACCTTTCACATTCTTCCTGGCCTTTCTTCTTTGATGTTCCCTGAACCTTGGCTGGGGGTGAGATAGACGTCCAGTTTATGGATGAACCTCAGCAATTGACTATCAGTTAATCTTATCATATTAACAAGTTATGAACCTATATGGATACCACTGTCTACTGCAAATAAATAAAATAAATAAATAGAGCTTCTTTGACCAAAGATGGCAGCAGAGAACATTTATGAGTATAATTCTAGTCATTTAGAAGGTAATTTGATGGGCACATCATGTCCATTTAACAAAATCATGGTAGCAGCTTCCCTACTAGGGCCTATGACATCATAGGCTTTTGACTGGGTTTATAGTACCAGACAAAGATTTTGTCCTTTGGAGCATCTCCAATTCAAAGAGTGATTGGTTATCCTTCTAACAGACTTGCCACTATTATACCAGTGGGTACATCTTGCCTGGCCTGTTGCTAGTGTTTCACACAGTATTCACAGCTGGGTAAGGCTATCAATGACTGTTCTCTCCCAGAGAGACTTCTTTGTGCCCTGTAACCAGAGCCTGTGGTATCTTTAGCAATAAGGGCTCACCACTAAGATTCTCTTTATTGTTTTTTAATTTTATTTACTTTTTTTTATGTGTATGAATGTACTATCTGCCTGTAGGTTTGTGTACCCATGTCGTGCAATGTTGCAGAGGTGAGAAGAGGGTGTCAGATTCCCCTGGAACTGGAGTTAAAGACGGTTCTCAGCCACCATGTGGGTGCTGGGGATCGAACCTGGGTCCTGTGCAAGAGCAGTCGGCGCTCTTAACCGCTAGGCCATCTCTCCAGCCCTAAGATTCTCTTTAAAACTGTATAGAAACACTCTTTGCTCTGTGGTCTTCTTCTTTGTTCTATAAGGTTCATATACACATAATGAGAAATCTAAAGCAGAAACTTTGCCACTTAAAGAACAGTTTTGGCAAGACAAGAAATCAACAAAGGAACTGGAAAGTGATCCCCTCCCTCAAATTTCAGTCTTACTACAGAACATTGTACTCCTGACTCTCTTCTACCTCCTCAAGATCTTTTTCTTTCCTGTGCCTCCTACTTTACTGGGGGAGGAGTCTCATCACACCTCAGCTGAACTTGGTTGGCTGATTCCGCCCTGTCTTGCCTTCCTCTACTCTACACTGTTCTCTGCTAGGATGCTGGGCTGACGATGCTGAATGCATAGCAAGCCACATGCAAGTTCATCTGCTTGCAACACTGTACTGAATCCTTAGTGGGCATCAGACCTGAGCTCTGCTTTGCCAAACGGCTGGTCCAACCACACTGAGAACTTGTCATTCTGAAATGCATGATATTTTGACATTGCTCATTTTTCAACATATTACTCTTTCTCACTAGATATCAATTTTCTACCTTTTCATCCAAAGAAATGTTCTCTTTGTTCAAGGCTTAGCTCAAGCAATTTCTATTAAAGACTGCCTAGAGCCCTTCCTAATCTTCTGGCTTGAATTTAACACTGCATCCTTGGTTATCATGTTCAACAACCGCTCTAGCAGTAGCCATCACTTTTCCAATTGCTTTATTTGGACCACAGTTTCTCATAAAATAGATATAGATGGTCCCATGGCATAGGGGCTAGTCCATATTTTGTTTTCCCTTTACTCTCAGTAGTTGGCTGAATAGATTGGAGTAAAAGTGGTAGTAATGTTATTCTATAATCTGAAATTCATTGTTGGAATGATTTCCAAGATGTATTTCAAATGCTCAGTCTGCACAAACATATGCACTCACACAAAAGTTCAGCATTTGCAACCTTCAGTCAGGGCTGACCATGCCTTGGGCTTGATCCACTTAATAGATTAGTATAGCAGTGAGGATGCATAGGCAAAAGGGAGGAGCAGGAATGCCATGCTGTCTCCCGAGCCCCACACTCCTTAGTGATTTTAATTGTCTATTTTAACGTCTTCTGGCAAACTAATGTTGTAAGCACATCATTCAATCTGTCTGAAGCTAGAGAATGGTTATACCTCCTGCCTCTCTGCTTCTCAGCAATTAATGTAGCATTTGTATTCTATATGTGCTTGGTAAAATCTTGTGTATGGTCACTACATAGACCAAAATGCCCCAAAGACACTGCTAACAGTAGTCCTTTTGCAACAAGTTGGCAATTAATTTTCTCTGGTTCAAGCAGCAGGTAGTTATGAATGTTATTTTTGCCTCCCTAGAGGGGAGAGACAAAAAGATATGTACTTACTTACAATCAGGCCTTAACTCCACGGAGGCAGGGCAGGAAGACTGGGAAACAAGTCCGAGTGAGGACACTTTCTTTTTTTAAAATTATTTATTATTTTTGTTTTATGTGTATAAATGTATTGCCTGAGTGTATGTAATACATCCATGTCATGCAATGCCTATGGAGGTTAGAAGAGGGTGGTGGTGGATCCCTTGGAACTGGAATTATGGACACTTCTTAGTTCCCAATGTGGGTGCAACTAACTTGGGTCCTCTACAAGAGCAGCCGGTGGTCTTAACCACTGAACCATTTCTCCACTCCCTTAGCAAGAAGATTTTAACTTCCGAATTCTTGTTTGATATATTACTACTGGCAAATAGAGCACTCAGTTTACCTTCAGGAAGTGGAGTTTGAGGGTCAATCTAGTATTGAAGGATTAAAGGTAAAATAAATTGTAATTGAAGAACAGTAAATAACAAATTATCTTAGAATAGAAGTATTTTCTAGGGAAGTCATATTCATATATAATATAATATATGATAGGCTAATCATATGCCCTAGTTTCCCAGAACAATTCTTCTCAGCCTAGTCTGTTTTTTTTTTTTTTTTTTGGTTTCTTTTCCTTTTTTTTGGTCTTTTCGAGACAGGGTCTCCCTGTAGCCCCAGCTGTCCTGGAATTCGCTCTGTAGGCCAGGCTGGCCTTGAACTTACAAAGATCTGCATGCCTCTGCCTCCCAAGTGCTAGGATTAAAAGCGTGCGCCACCACTCCCGGCTAGTCTGATTATTAACAAAAAGTTCCTTCACTCTCAAAAATGACCCAATTTGGGGCTGGAGAGATGGCTCAGAAGTTGAGAACACTTGCTGCTCTTAAAGAGGATCTGAGTTCAGTTTCTAGCACCAAGAGGGCACATCATATCATCTGTACCTCTAATCCCAGGTGATCTGACACCCTCTTTTGCTTCTGCAAGCACTGCAGGCATGTGATCCACATACATGCCTGTGAGTACAACACTCATACACATGAAAATAAGTTTTGTAATGACCCAATTTGTGTGCAGAGTATGTGCATACTGTGTTTACATATCATTTAGGCATTAGACATGATGGTCCCCAGAGACACAGGTTAAAAGATGTCTCCACTAGAAACACATAGCCCTGTGTGTTGGATAAGTGCCAAGAAGAGAGGAGTAAAGAACTGACCGGAGGCAGGTTACCCCTTAGCAAGTTGGTATCTCCAGGTATCTAAAGTGGTACCATCTTGGGGCTGGAGAGATGGCTCAGTAGTTAGGAGGACTGGCTGCTCTTGCAGAGTACCAGGTTTGATTCCCAGCACCCACATGGTGGCTAACAACCATCCGTGTAACTCCAGTTCTAGGGGATCCAATGCCTTCTTCTGACCTCTGGGGTATTGCACAACACAGGTGCAGTTACACACATGGAGGAAATACAGTCATACATATAAAATAAAAATTAATAAACAATTTTTTAAAAAGTGGTACATCTAATATTTTTTCAATACTGGGGATTAAATCCACAACATTACATGTTAGGGAAGAGCTGTACTCTGAGCAACTTCCACAGATCCAGGGGTCATTGAACATTACATTTCATATCCTTATACTGATGTGATATAAACTTTCATGTGTGCCCATAGAACCTCTATTGTGAAGACAGCTGTCACATCAATGCCATGTGTAAGTGACAAAGTCAGGGGTTAGAGGAAAAAGGTCTCTGTCTCCATTCAGGTCAGTGTGGTGCATGGGAAAGCCAGCACTTGTAGGATCGTGTGATGACCCACCTAACTGTGAGCAGGAGCCTAGAGTAGCAGGGAGAGGCACAGACCACTCATTCCTTCCCCAGAATTACAGGATCCACATATTGGAAGACGTGAACACACAAAATTTCCATACCATGTGAGATGGCATCTGAGCTAATCTATTTATTAGAATCTCAAATGATGGGATAATCCAATGAATTATGCTCTGAAGTAATTATTTTATTGACGATCTTCACAAGAAGCAGCCCCAGGACCCTATTTAATGACTGTTGGATTTTTGTTGTTGTTGTTGTTGTCTGTTTTAAGACAGGGTCTCTTGCCAGGCCTGGTGGTACACGCCTTTAATCCTAGCACTTGGGAGGCAGAGGCAGGCAGATCTTTGTGAGTTCAAGGCCAGCCTGGTCTACAGAGCAAATTCCAGGACAGCTGGGGCTAAAGGGAGACCCGTGTCTTGAAAAGAACAAAAAAAAAAAAAAAAAAAAAAAAAAAAAAAAAAAAAAAAAAGAGACGGGGTCTCTCTGGTAGCCTGGAATTTGTTATATAGATCAGACTGGCCTTGATCTGACAGAGATCTGTCTGCCTCTGCCTCCTAAGTGCTGGGATTTAAGGTGTACAATACCATTCTGGGCTAGGATTTTTTGAAGATATTCAGTAGCTTCTTTTCCAGGACCCACCAGAAAACTGGGGGTAGTTTGACTTATCTTTTAAGTTTCCTCTCTTTCTTTCTTTCTTTCTTTCTTTCTTTCTTTCTTTCTTTCTTTCTTTCTTTCTTTCTTTCTTTCTTTCTTTCTTTCTTTCTCTTTTCTTTCTTTCTTTCTCTTTCCTTCCTTCCTTCCTTCCTTCCTTCCTTCCTTCCTTCCTTCTTTCTTTCTTTCTTTCTTTCTTTCTTTCTTTCTTTCTCTTTCATGTGTGTGTGTGTGTGTGTGTGTGTGTGTGTGTGTGACACCATGTGACAATGGCGGTCAGAGGACAACTTGCAGGAGAGAGTCCGTTGTCTCCTTCCACCTTATGGTTCCCAGGGATGGAACTCAGGTCATCAGGCTTGGCATCAGGAATGTTCAACTGCTGTGACATTGTTGGCTGAGTTTGATTTGTCTTGATAATTAATTGACTTGAACTTGTCTTTAATCTACATGTTTTAGTCTTTGGAGACTGTAGTCCTGTAGAGAACATTATTCCCCTTATAGGAGGTTGTTCCCCATCCCGAATACATATTACATTTGGCTTAGTACTAGTATTGCTTAGGAATGCTTACTAGATTGAAAGAAAGGTGGGACTCTCTTAGTGCCAGAATCACAAGCTACATATTTTATTAGATTCTAAAGGAGAAAAACAGTGTAAATTTGTCAGTAAAAATCCATGACTCGTCTAAAAGAACCAACTTTGGCATTTGTAGCCCCCCAGTCAAGATATCTCCTGTACTCCCCAGGCCTCAGCAGGTACTGCCGGCCCCTGTAGCTAGGCATCTCATAGAGGACCCAGCAGCCTTCCATCACATTGAGGGAGTGGATTTCATTGAGGTGGAAGCAATCCTGAAGAGAGAGACAGTCGTCTGTGATTTCTGACATTTGTCCTCTGAAGTCATCTCTCTCGTAGATTCTCATTCTGTATGTGCCCGAGTGCTGGGGGAGGGGGACAAACAGAAAAGGGAAAGCAAACGAGACAAACAGGAGCTAAGGTTCCAGCCCCTCACCTCCTGCCCCCAAATTCCAAGTCCAAATTTGCATGTTGCAGAGTTTGGAAGTCTCTCCTTGTACAAAGCCCACCACTGAAGAATCGAGAGCCCCCCCCACCACTGAGAAAGGCATGGGCTCAGCAGGTTCTCCATGTCTGTCTACCAGTCAGTGGTCCCTGGTGATTAAAAACTGCTTAAAATGATAAAATGAAATGTATCACATCAGTTTAGGGCTCATTGTTTGAAAAGGAGAAAAGTGAAAGTTATTTGAGCTAACACTCTTGTGGGAAAGGTATTAAGCTTTATAATTATTTTCTACAAAATTCATGCTTGGCTTTGACATATCTGTAGAGTGCAAGAGTGAGCTTCAGTGTCAAATAAGGTGCTGTGCGTCCCCTATTTCTGTTTTCAAACCTCACTTTCAGTTTAAATCTCAGGCATCTGACTCTTGAATTTCCTTCCTGCCCCCCTGCTTGAAACTGAGCCTTTTTCCTCAGCAACAAAACTCTCTTCCTGAAGCACTGTCTTCTTCCATGACAGTGTCTCATACCTCCCACACTGCAGTCACTTTCCAGAAAACATGACTCTCAAAATTCAGTTCTGGATTTTGCCTTTCTTTGTACCTATAGATTATGACGTTGGATTTCTGACTTGACATGAACATTAAAAAATAATATGGGGGATCTATGTCTTGAATAGAAAATGCAGTATCTTTAGTATTCTACTTTTTTTTTTTAAACTAGGACTGGTGTTTAAAATCTGGTGCCTTAGGGGGCTGAAGGAGTGGTTGAGCGGTTAGGAGCACTGGTTGCTCTTGCAGAGGACCTGCGTTTGGTGTCCAGAGCCTACATGGTGGCCAACAAGCATCAGTAAGTAACTCCAGTTCCAGGGGAATCCTGAATCCAATCTGACCTCTGCAGGCATTGCACCACATGGGTGCACTTACACACATCCAAGCGTTACGGTTGTACACATAAAAAATGTCTTGTGGCATACAAAATGTAAAATCTACAAACACAAGTTTTCAAAACCTCACCACAGGGATCCTGAGAACTGAAATTCCTGCTTCAGCTGCCTACTGGACTGGACACACTAAGTGTCACACATTTTCTGCTCTCTAGTTGGATACAAGTTGGTTTAAGATGATAATTTATGCTTCCAGAGACTCATAACAAGCACAGAGTCACACTCACCAGCGGGATGAGGCAACAGGAGCGGACGGAGTCGCTCAGGCCCATCCACTGCTGGTAGTCAGGGTAGTCCCCGCGCCTCAGGAAGTACTGGTGTCCCTGGTAGTTGGGGCGCTCATAGAGCATCCAGCAGCCGCTGTCCACGCGGATGGAGTTGCAGCAGCTGAAGTAGGTCTGCAGGTTGGGGCAGTCTGTGCTGCACTCGTAGCAGCGGCCCTGGAAGCCCCTGTCCTCATAGAAGGTGATCTGCAAGGGAAGAAGGAGACCAGATGAATAGTAAAACAATCCCCCCACCCCCAGGGAGGATGCCACATGGGGGCAAAGGTCAGGTTCCCAGGACTCACCTTTCCCATTTTGCAGAGCGTTGACTAAGATGATCTCTGTGTTCTGCGAAGCCCTGGGGAAGCGTTGCTGTATATATAGGCATCCGGCTGCTGCCTCCACAGGAAAGGACACAAAAGGGCCCATTCTGGTGAGTAAGGGGATTTGCGAGCTCCGCGCTCTCCCTCCCTCTCTCTGGTCATTGGGGTTGGCTGAATGGTTTACTCTCATCCTTTCTGGTAGGTTCGAGTTGCTCTAATTCACTAAAGCTGTTGTTGCTACCAATGTGAAAATTCTTTACTCTTGCTGAGCAAAGGGTGAGCGAGCTATGAGTTTATTTTATAGCTTGCGTTGCTTAATGCACTTCTCAAAGGTAATCAGACTCAGCGGCGCATTCTGCCCAGGGAACTTTGGATTTTGTCTGTTTTTAACTTAAAAAAAGACAGAATTTAAACAGTACGGAATCTTAAGGAAGAGAAGACAAGAGGTATAATCTGTGGGAACGTTTTGAAAAGCATGAAGCTCAGTCCAAATCAGGATCATTATTTTTATTTGGGAGATTATCTTGAATAGAATCGTTAACTGTAATTTGTGCTCTCTCTTTTCTGCCCATGTCCTACAGCAGGTTTGACACACACTGGGCCCCCAGTAAGGAAAGCAGACGTTTCTGCCCTTCCTAGATTTCTCATCTCCTCCTTGGACCTAAGTCTTCCTCCTGTGGCTGACTACTCAGAACCCAGGAGGCCTTCAAATGCTTCTAGATCCTTCTCTTCTTCACAATTAAAGCCCTTGCTTCCTTGAGGAGAAGGATCTGAGTAGCATATGGAGCCATGCTGAGACCCTCCAGGCATCCCGCGGTCTACCTCTTCAGACCTGAAATGCAGGGAAGACTGCAGGGTATCTTGACAGTACACATCTCACAGTGTGGTACTGGAACCCTGAGATTTGGAGATAATTTCAAAATGGTATGCTACCAGGACAGTTTTCAAAGTAACAGTAAAAGATTATTTGCTTCTTTCCACTTTTTTCTTTTACAAATATTTTATTTTATTCTTTTTTATTGTGTGTATATTCGTGTTTTGCCTGCATGTACATACGGTATCATGTGCATGCCTGGTGCTTGTGGAGTTCAGGAGAGGTATGGGATACCCTGAAACTGGAGTTAAGGATGGGTGTTAGCTGCCATGTAGGTGTTAGGAACCAAATCCGGGTCCTCTGGAAAAGCAATAAATGCTCTTAACCACTGAGTCATCTCTCCAGCTTCTTTTTTTTTTTTTTTTTTTTTTTTTTTTTTTTAATTAATTCTCCACTAATGGGACTTCAGCCAGCATCCAGACTATAAAGAGGAAAGTCTGCTCATGCTTCAAAAAGGGAAACCTGGTCTAGAAAGACTTGACTTTGTCCTCAAGTGGATGGAACTGGCGATTGAAAAGCCCAAAGGAGCCAGGGGCTCCCCCCACACACAAAAAAACCTGAGTGATCCTTGATGACCAGATCTTCAACTGATCTTGAGAAAACAAAAACTTTGGTTAATCTGGGCTAACTGTGTGGCCTTAAATACCCAAAAGGAAAGTACAACCAGAAATAAATAAATATCAAGGCCTGAGAAATTGTACTTCAGGTATAAAACTCGAGACCTTAGTAAAAAGACAAAAAGTAAAAAAAAAGAAAAGAAAAAAGAGCACAGTTGTTTTGCCTGTCATACTGGCAAGAGCAGCTACCCTGTGGCTGCCACTGCTTTTGCCATCCTTCAAAGACATGAGACACAGCTTTTCAACATTCCAATATGGACTGAAGACTCATCATGTCTCTCCAAGAATCCTCCAAACCTTCAGTGCCAGATGGGGACTGCTGAGACATCCAGCTTGTGGACTGAGCTACTACTGGGGTTTCAGCCTCTTCAGAGTATAGACTGCCATTGTTGAACTACCCAGGCTGTATCATGGAGACCAGTACAGGAAGATCAAGACAGAAAGCAGTGCTTACTGGACCTCATTTGGTGACCATGGGAAGGGAAAAACCCAGTGTGGAACGCAAGGGCAGAACTGATGGTGGTTTGGGCTTGTCAAGGAGGAGCCTTCAGACATGATATCTTTTAGCCTAATAAAGAAAAAAATCATAAGCTGAAGATGCTAAAACCTATGATATATGTGGCATGCATATGTGCACATTTTGCAGTGATGCATATTGGAAGGAATAACAACAAGAACAATAGAAAGACTGCATCAAAGAACTGACTGAAATGGTGAACTTCTGCTCGAATAGTAAACTTCTGCACCGAGAATTTTGAGACTGAGAAGAAGATGAAAAACATGTTTGGCAGAATGCATGAGCTCTGGTGGGGTGGGGGGCAGGGAGGGGGTCGTGGGTCTAGATTTGATTTGAAATTTTGTAGAGCTTCAATAAAAAATTGGCTTTGAAAAAAAATTAATTCTTTGAGGATTTCATACAATGTAGTTTGGTCATATTTCTCTACCAAGTATCTATTTTACTTTTTTAAATCTTTCAATTAAAAAAATATATAATATATATCAATAATATATTTAATTTTTGAAAGTTTCATAAAATATATAAATAAAGGTATTTTAATCATATTCACCCCCCCTCCTCTCAGATCTACTTCCACCTCCCTTTTGGTTCTCTTTTTCTTAAGCTTGTGGGGTCCATTTGTAGTCCTCAAATACTCTTGAGTGTAGGTAGGTCACTACTATTCCTTCACACATGTGCAGTGATATTTTTCTATTGCATGATGTTGATATTTGCAAGAGGTTACCTTTATTTTGGAAAATATGATTATTGTTCATAGACATGTAGTATTTATTTATCATGTATTTTATTTATTTATTTATTTATTTATTTATTTATTTATTTATTTGATCTTTTTGAGACAGGGTCTTCCTGTAGCCTCCAACTAGCCTAGAACTCACTGTATAGACCAGGCTGGCCTTGACCTCACAGAGATCCATCTGCCTCTGCTTGGGCTTTAAGCCACACCCAGTGTTGCAACATTGTTAATGGCTAAGACCTTTAGGGCAACAAGTACATGAAATACGTGCTGATTACAATGACAAGTCATTGTTTTCTTCAAGGTGGAAAGGTTCTAAGTAGTCAATTTACCATCAAGTGACCGATTGTCCTCCTCAAAGACTGGGACCATCTTAAGGATCACAGTTGGTCTGTCTTGCAGGCAGACTGGACGTTGTGCAGTGGCTGTGCCCAAGTTAATGGGTAATGAGCAGTTAATCCACAGCCTTCCCCTCTACTTCCATGGACACACTATTTGTGAGCTCATTGTTCCAGTTTAAGGTTGGCTCATGGCAGAGACCATCTGATAGCAAGTGACCAAATAATTCTGTTGACTTGATTGTTTGGCTCTCCTTCCATGAAGGGTGACCTGAAATAGACATTGATATGTGGTGCAATCATTTTCATACTGCGTT
The DNA here is from genome assembly GCA_009823505.1 of Rhizomys pruinosus. NCBI lineage: Eukaryota > Metazoa > Chordata > Mammalia > Rodentia > Spalacidae > Rhizomys > Rhizomys pruinosus. The sequence continues at coordinate 4,101,585 of VZQC01015508.1, forward strand.
CCCATTCTGATATCTGCATGTACATACGTCTATCCCAGAGCATTTTGTTTTGACTCAGTTCTCTCTTAGCCCTGGATCTAGAGCTATTAAGCCACTCACCACTTTGATATGTCCTGGCCTCAGGCTACTTTGCTTTCCACACAAAACGGATGGCTAGGTTCACTTCTTTAATGTTGCCCATTGAGAGGATTTCCCAATATCAACTAAGGTGATCATATTCTACCTTTTGATACAGTTATTTTTTGGTGAAGAAAGAGGTAATAATTGTAACTGCTGCTTCGGGGACCACCTGAGTCAGCTATTATCATCCAATAACACTCTATTTTTGGCTTGAGCCCAGCCATTAGTGAACTGAGATCATCCATCCTTTTTCTGACAGCCACCTGATCATGGCTTCTCCTACATGCAGTTATAACTGCAAGCTAATGCAATGGCGGTAGCCTCAACCAATCCCACTGGGTACGTAGAGGCATCATGAATGAAACATGGGGGTTAAGACACAGTTATTTTTTGGTGAAGAAAGACTGGTAATCATTTTAATTGAGGCTTATTCATTACTCAACAGAGGTCTGTTCACTTGGTGGATGCACCAAAAAATATGAAAATGTCATTTTTACCGGATGAAGGTTCTAACTCTTAAAAAACCAAACTTACAACTTTATTTTTTATGTGACCCAATATATTCAGTGCCATTTGGTGTTTGAAGATGATGATGAAATCTCACTGAGTGAGCATTCATCTGACTTAAAATGTCTCAGATTTTCATTTGTAGCATGATGTATGTATTAGTTAGGCTTCATATTGCTAGAACAACAATGTGACATTAGCAAGAAGATAAAGATTGATTTTTAGCTCCTGATTTCAGAAGTTTTAGTCCACAGTCTTTGGTTCCATTGGGCCTGTGGTAAGGCAGAACCACAGGGGCATATGTGGAATAATCTGACTAAGCCTCCCATCCATGGTACCTTGATTCCTTTCTTCCTTTTGTCTTTTCTTCTTTCTTTTCCTTTAAAAAAATTATTGCTGGGCGTGGTGGTGCATGCCTTTAATCACAGCACTCGGGAGGCAGAAGCAGGTGGATCTCTGTGAGTTCAAAGCCAGCCTGGTCTACAGAGCAAGTTCCAGGACAACTGGGGCTACAGGGAGACCCTGTCTCAAAAGGACACACAAAAAAATTAGGGCTGGTGAGATAGCTCCATTGGACAAAGGCACTTGTAACCAAGCCTGATGACCTGAGTTCAACCTTTGAGACCCATAGGATGTAAAGAGAAAAGCAACTCTTGAAAGTTGTCTTTGATCTCTACACATGTGCAGACATACAAATAAGTAATGTAAAAAAATTAAAAATAAAACTTATTTTATGTTGGGACTGGAGAGATGACTCGGTGGCTAAGAGCACTGGCTGCTCTTGCTGAGAATCAGGATTTGATTCCCAGAACCCACATGGTGGCTAACAATCATCTATAACTCCCATTCCAAGGGATCCAGCACCTTTTGGCCTCCAATGACAATGCACACATGTGGTGAACCTACATACATGCAGGCAAAGTACTCATACATATAAAATTAAAATAATTAGAAAAGGGGCACAGGTGGATGAGAAGCAGAACAGTCCACTCTCTCTGGAGCTGTTGTCTTGGATTCTGGTCAATTCTGGCTGTTTCCTTTCATGGGCTGACAGTTTGTCCAGGAATAACCTTTTGATCCTACTAATGAAGCACAAGCAATTAGATATATAGGTACTTAAACAGCATTAATAGTTATGGTAGGTTACTTTGGTATAGACACATATGTTTAGATGATATGTTGATCCACGAACTACATTTTTTCCTGTTAAATATGACAGGGTCTTACTGTGGCTTATGACATCTCCTAACCTGTAGAGGATGTAAGCTTGTGGCATCAGCCATGGGTCATTCCTCCAAGGAGAGAGCCAATAGCCAATTAATTTGGGATATACGGCATATAGCTGCCTCGGCTGCACTAGTATTTCCAGCAGGTGAGGTGTAGCTGGTGTGACGGTGGAGTCTTGCTTGACTCAAGGAGACCCGTATTTGCTTTATTGGTTTTGAGTGGCCCTTGGTAACACTCTTCTGTGTGTTCCAGAGGCCATCTGTACACTTGCATGTGTGGTACTAAATGCATCTTTCCCATGTTAACGTCAGTTCTTCAGCAGCAGGCTTATCGCCTCTCTTCTTGCAGGTATCCCAGTTTAGAGGCAAGGAGCCTTTACCTTTTGTGGGCTTAGATCCCCTGGCCACATCTCCCTTGTGGAATAATCCATTACTGTTGTTAGAGCTCCTGTATTGATAATTTTGCTTAAGCGCATAGTTTTAATACTTTAGTTTATATTTGGTTCTGAACAGAGAATAATCCTTTCACAGATTCTTATGTCTATTAGTCAATTAAAGAAGGCAGTTTTAGCCAGTTTTTATAAGAGATTACCTCTATAATATTGTCTCCAATTTGCTGCTCCTTTTCTAAGCCCAGGGATAATACTGTGGAAGAGGGGGCTGTGGTAGAATGTAATGGCTGTTGATTTGGGTGAATGTGAAACTACAGCAATGTAATCTGGACCCTCAGTTGATAACCTGATTGAACAACAACCCCTCACACACGCTGGAGGTGGGGCTGTGGGGGTTTGGGCACAACAGCCTGGCAAATTGGTTTTACATGAAGGATGCTTGTACTCATGGATTATCACTTATAGCTAAAAAATGAAAAAAAAGACTGAGAGAATATGCAGGACAGTATGCAGAATCCATGATCTCGGTTGGGGTGGGGGTGGGGGGGAAGGGAGGGGAGATAGAGCCGGAACTGAATTGGAAAATGATGTAATAAATGACAAAGCATCAATAAAAAAAAGTTTAAAAAATAATTAATAGAGCCAAACTTACTATTTTTATTTTCCTTTTTTAAGAAGAGCAGTGGCAGTCGTCTATATTATTTTGGGAGCCTCTGGGGTTTTCCTAGACAGTTACTTATAGGGAGAATACCACCCTCGCGCACTGGGATTCATTTAAACCATGGCTTTCGGAGGGAGAGCAGTAGTTATCCATGTTCAAACCTCATATATATATATATATATATATATGTATAATATATATATTTTATGGTAAATGCCCTTGTGTGTGTGCCCCCCACAAACTCACACATAAACAATAATCCAAATAAAAGAAACATTTAAATGTAAATTTTCTAGTTAGCTTATAAAGCAGTAGATTTCTGGGCTGGAGAGATGGCCTAGCGGTTAAGAGCGCCGACCGCTCTTTCAGAGGACCCGGGTTCGATCCCCAGCATCCACATGGCGGCCGAGAACCGTCTGAAACTCCAATTCCAGGAGAACTCCAGTTCCAGGGGAATCTGACACCATCTTCTGACCTCCGCGGCATTGCACGACACGGGTGCACACACTTGCATGCAGACAGTACATTCATACACGTACAGAAATAAGTAAAATTAAAAAAAAAAGCAGTAGATTTCTATATACTTTTTATCATACATCCTTAGTTTTGGTTAAATTTCCCCTCACTCCACCTTTCTCCCATCCCTCCACTTAATTTCTTTCAAGACAGAATCTCACTGTGTAGCCTGGGCTAGTCATAAATTTGCCTTCCTCATGCCTTAGCTCCCTGAGTGCTGGGACTACAAACATATACCATCATACCTGGCAAACTCAGGTTCTGATGCGCAGAGAATTCCAGAAATCCCACAAAAGAAAGATAAATCGGGGCCCAAAAGGTGGCTGTCTCTCCCCCAAGACTGACTGAATTTCATCTCTGGGATTCACGGGGTAGAAGAACAGAACTAACTCCCACAAGTTATCCTCTGATCTCCAGACAGTCAGGCCCATACACATACATATTGACACACAAATAAATGAATACATGTAATTATTTATTTTATTTTAATTATGTGTGTATAAGTGTACCTCTTTCTGTGGGTATGTGTTCAGGTCCTCACAGAGGCCAGAGACTACAGATTCCCCTGGATCTGGAGTTATAGTTATTTATGAGCTGCCTAGCTTGGATACTGGGAACAGAACTTGAGTCCTCTGGAAAAGCAGTATGTGTGTGCTCTTAACCACTGACTCATCTCCCTAGCGCACCCCCCCACCTTTAATAATAAAATTTTAACATGATTCTAAAACAAATAGATTCTCTACTTTTTATTGTTATTTGTTTTTATTATGTTTTGCCTGCATGTTTGGGAGCACTAGCTGCTCTTAACCTCTGAGTCATCTTTCTAGCCTCTCAATTTTTGTATAGAGGCCGTGTCATTTTATATACCCATCAACAATTTATGAGAGTTCCACCTCTTCCACATCCTCACCAACAGTTGTTATTTCCTGTTTGGAAGGTGTGAGGCTTTGGATGAGAATGTCCCCCACAGGTTCTGTGTACTTGGATATTTTGTTCCCAGGTGGTGGCCCACTTTTGGGAGGTCTTAGAAGGTATGGCCTTGTTGGAAGTGGGCTTGGAGAGTTCTTGTCAGATTTTCAGTCCCGCACTGATTCCTGTGGATCCTTGAAGATGTGATTGCTCCTCTTTCTGCTCTGGCCACCTTTGCTACCAGGCCTCCCTGCCATGATGGACTCTGATTCCTCTGAAACCTTAAGCTCAAATAAACTCATCCTTCTACAAGTTCTCTTGGTCATGGTGTTTTATCACAGCAACAGAAAAGTAACTAATACAGAGGGGTTTAAATATATTATTCTAGAGGCTAGTAAGATGGCTCAACAATTAAGAGCAGGTATTGCTCTTTTTTTTTTTCTCTGTATGTGTGAATGTATTGTCTGCTTGCAAGTTTACTGCTCTTGCAAAAGACCCGAGTTTGGTTCCCAGCACAGACATCAGGTGGCTCACAACTCCTGTAACTCCAGCTCCAAGGATCTGCTGCTCTCTTCTGCACGTGCATTCATGTTCATAACCTCCCCCTACCATATGGACACATAACTAAAAATAATAAAATAAATCTTGAAAATGTGAGTCTAGCCATCATAGCAGACATTAAGTGACATGCCATTGTGGGCTTAATTTGAAATTCTCTCTTTTTTTTTTTTTACTGGAAAAAAATCAACTTTTAATTTTAACCCATCAAACTGCGTCCAGGAATGTCTCTGAACTGAACAAAACATGATAAAATTATCCTCTTTAAGAAACCATGAGTTCTCAGCAGCCCTGCACTCCTGAGGACTACACCAAGAGTAGCCTGATTCCGAGGTGTCTCTGACCCCCAAGTTTCTCATCATGAGGGAAGGGCTTGGGATGCAAGGGACTACTGCCCTCCTCCCATCGTGCAGGGACCTCAGAGAATGTCACTGGTGGGTGACCCTCTCCCACCTCACTTGGCACCAGGCTCAATGGAGTCCCTCCACATGGTGTACAGAAATTTAGGAAGGCGCAGGCAAAGCGGCCTAGCAGGCAAGGCTCCACCCAGGCCACTTAGACAGCTGCTTCCTGTGCCTAGTAGGGAGTATGTGCTGGAGGAGAACATTCTCAAATGTCCCATCATGTCACAGTGCAAGTCACATAGCAGAGGAAGCAACCCACCACCAACTAGCCCCAAGGAAGAAGTGCACTCGGCACCGGCCTCAGAAGACACGCTCAAATTTTGTCTGGTTGGTAGTGGCCGGATTTCGGCTCTGGTTAGTGGACTGTTGGGTGATCTGGCTGCCCTTCCGTCATGGAGGTGCCAGGTACTCAAACATAGATGTCAAGTGAGTGGAGAACATGCTCTTGAGGTCCGAGGGCATAGGGTCTGACCAGAAGAAGTCATGGTTGAGGGCGTCATCACTGTCAACGCGTTGGGTGGGGTCCAGCACTAGCAGCTTGTCAGTCAGATCCAGGGCATAGGGGTTGCGTACATAGGTCTTCAGCCTGTCCTTTACCTTCCGCTTCTGGCCCTTGACCAGCTCTAGGTTCTCAAACAGCTCATACTTGTCCACGTTTGACCACACCTCTAGGGTGATGGAGCCGCAGAGCTGGCTGATGAGGGCAAGCTGGTGCTGCTCCGTGTTGCCCTGCATGATAGGGCTCCTCATCCACATCTCCACCATGATGCCCTCAGCACCCGACAGGTCAATGGGTGGACCTTAGTCCCGCTCCCTGAGCAACAGCTCTGGGGACCGGCACCATAGTGTCACCACACGGTTGGTGTAGTTCTTGGCCAGGCTGAAGGCATGGGCCAGCCCAAAATCTGCCAGCTTCAAGACCCGGTCCCTGGTGATGAGCACGTTGGCAGCCTTCATATCCCTGTGCAGGATCTTGTTCCTCTGGATGTAGTAGTGGCGGTTGAGCAGCATTTGCATCACTCTCTTGATCTCAGACAACATGAACTTGACTAAGACATTGCTTAGCAGCTCAGCAAGGTCACGCTCACAGAAGTCAAACACCAGGTAGATGCTGCCCTTGCAGTGATTGTAGGGGGAAGCTTTGGTTCAACAAATCTCAGTCAGGTTGACCACTCATGTTTTAGAAGCCACAGGATCTTGATTTCCTGCAAGGCTGTTATGGGGAACCCCTCCTTCTCATTCTCAATTGACACTTTCTTCCGAGCCACCTTCTGGCCTGTCTGACAGTGACTGGCCTTAAACACCTCTGAAAGTGCCTTGGCAGATCTTAGCAAGTTTCTCTTATTTGGTGACCTCATCACAGAAGGGGCATTCCATGGAGTTGAACTGCTTGGCCATGGCCACCTCTAGTGCGCCACCACTGCCCCCAGCCACAGCTCCTGCCGTTCCAGGACCCACTACACACCAGGGCCCTCCGTGGCCAGGGCACTTCCCTCTTGTGGTGGTTTGAATGATAGTGTCCCCCATAGGCTTTAAGTATTCAGACATTTTGTCTCCAGTTGGTGGCACTGTTCTTGGAGGTCTTAGAAGGTGTGGCCATGCTGGAGGAAGTATGTCACTGGGGGCAGGCTTAGGGAGTTTAACAAGCCTTGCAGTCTCCAGTCTCTCTCTCTCTTCTCTTCCTGTGCTCATTGCGAGATGTGACCCTTGGCTTGCTGCTCCAGCCCTGGCCACCATGCTTCCTGCCACAATGGACTCTGTTTCCCTGGAACTGTCAATAGTAAGCTCAAATAAACTCTTCTTTTTATAAGTTCCCTTGCTCATGGTGGTTTATCACAGAAACAGGAAAGTGACTAATACAGTTATTTGGTACCAAGAGTGGGGTGTTGGCTGTGAAGAACTTGACCATGTGGATGTTTGGAGAAATGTGGAAGGCTTTGGAACTTTGGGCTAGAAAAGCTGTTGACTACTGTAACCAGAGCTTAAGGGGCCATTCTAGTAGAAGCCTGGAAGAAAGCATTGCTGCAAAAAAATGTAGTTCCAGAGGAAAATAAAGACTTAGGCAGCAACTGGGATATTTTGATAAAGAGTTTGCCCACAGCCCAAATGCTTGCCTGATGCTAAGTTGAAAAGCAATGGACTAATGTCTTTGGCAGAGGATATTTCAAGACAGCCTAATGTAGAAATGGTGGCCTGGCTATTAATGGTGAATATTGTACTGATCTATGTTGAAGAAGAGCAGATGGGGCAGAAAGAAATGCAGAATGTACAGTTTGGATCTGAAAACTGCACTAGGAAGATTAAAGGTGGGGCCAAGGAGATGTGAAGGAGATGTTCCTTTTGATAAGGAGATTAAAGTGATTAAGGAGAGGCCTAGCTATTTACAAGTAAACAATGGAAAAAGTGAGATTAAAGTGATTAAGGAGGGACCTCAGAGATTTACAAGTAAACAACAGAAACAGTACCTTCAGGGCAAGACCACACCCAGCTAAGCCTCCAATTTTTGAAAGGAAAATACTGAAAGCATTTTCTACTCCAACAAGTCCAGGGCAGAGAAAATTTGCAAATGTGGTTAAAGTAGGAGAGAGTCCATCCTGAACTTGCAACCAAACTCGGCAATTTCATTCACATGGTGATGGCTTTAGAGGCATGAAGGATGCAATAGTGAAGGGGTTATCAGTTCTTCCTCTGTGGTTTCAGAGAGCCACAGAGGCCAGGCAGAGTGCAGCAGGGGCATCCCTGAATAAAGAAGGCCCTGATAGGCCACTGTGTGAAGCTGTGAATGTGAAGCCTGGGTGGCAGTGGAGACACCAAAAAGACATTCGAGATGCCAGAGCTGTGAGATATTTGCCAAGAAGAGCTGCATACAGGGAGTGGTACCAGCCTAAGAAAGAGATATATGTTGCATGCAATCCTGGAAGAGCTGAGCCATCTCATCCCTTTGGAAGTAAAGTCCCAGAAGTCCCACATGGAGCTATTGGACTTGGTGTTTGCCCTGCTGGTTTTCAGTCTTGTTTTGGTCCAGTATTTCCTCACTATGCCTCTATTCCTCCATTTTGGAATGGGAATGTGTATTCAGTTCCACTGTATGTTGGGAGTATGTAATTTGTCTTTTGATTTTACAGGAGCTTACAGTTAAGAGATTGGTCTGAGTCACGGAAGAGACTTTGGACTGTAGACTTTTGAATAGAATTGAGACTGGTAATGACTATGGGGACTTTTAAGGTTGGACTAAATGCATTTTGCATTTTATATGGTAAGGAGCCTATGGGGGCCAGGGAGTGGAATGTGGTGGTTTGAATGATAGTGTCCCCTATAGGCTTTAAGTATTCAGACATTTTGTCTCCAGTTGGTGGCACTGTTCTTGGAGGTCTTAGAAGGTGTGGCCATGCTGGAGGAAGTATGTCACTGGGGGTAGGCTTAGGGAGTTTAACAAGCCTTGTGGTCTCCAGTCTCTCTCCCTCTGATTCCTGTGCTCATTGTGAGATGTGGCCCTCGGCTTGCTTCCCCAGCCCTGGTCACCATGCTTCCTGCCACAATGGACTCTGATTCCCTGGAACCGTCAATCATAAGCTCAAATAAACTCTTCCTTTTATAAGTTCCCTTGCTCATGGTGGTTTTATCACAGCAACAGAAAAGTACTAATACACCTCTTATTTAATTTTTTATTTGACCAATAAGTTCACATAGGTAATAAACATAGTGTCCATATAAACCAAATTAGTTAACAACTGAGTCTAGTTTTTTTTCTTTTTTTAAATTTTTAATTTATTTTTTATGTGTATTAATGTACTGTCTGCATGTTGGTTTGTGCACCCATGTCGTGCAGTGCTGTGGAGGTCAGAAGAGGGTGTCAGATTCCCCTGGAACTGGAGTCAAAGATGGTTCTCAGCTGCCATGTGGGTGCTGGGGATTGAACCCTGGTCCTCTGCAAAAGCAGTTGGTGCTCTTAACCACTAGGCCATCTCTCCAGCCCCTGAGTCTAGTTTTTGTACAACCCAGGGTCCCCAAGTCCAGTTGAAGAGGTTTGCTTACAGAAACATGTTGATCAAATAAAAAGAAAAGAAAAAAAATCCAGTCCATTTTT
>VZQC01015508.1:4113190-4187234 GCA_009823505.1 Rhizomys pruinosus
AAAAAAAAAAAATAGTTGTAACTGGGACTCCAGTACAAATCAGGAGTAGATTGAAAATTAACAATAATTCTTTATCCCTGATTAGCTTAAGCATATTACTATTTTCTATTCTGGAGATAGCCATCCATTTTAATTTTATACAGGAGGGTTTTAAAAAATTTTTTTTAATTAATTTTATTTATTTCTGTATGTGTATGAATGTACTGTCTGCATGCAAGTTTGTGCACCCGTGTCGTGCAATGCCACGGAGGTCAGAAGAGGGTTTCGGATTCCCCTGGAACTGGAGTTCTCCTGGAATTGGAGTTTCAGACGGTTCTCGGCCACCATGTGGGTGCTGGGGATCGAACCTGGGTCCTCTGCAAGAGAGGTCGGTGCTCTTAACCGCTAGGCCATCTCTCCAGCCCATACAGGAGGGTTTTAGTTAATGCTATGAGACTTAATAACAAGTCCTGAGAGATTTGCCCCTAGTTTTAATTTATGAAATATTCAATATTTATACCCATATATATATAGATGGAACAGCTATTTTGAATATACCACTATAAAGTATAAACTTTGAAATGTCCTTGCAAGTCTTGGGGTAAGGTTCTACATGACCAAATCTCTCTAAATATTCAGAGATGTTTTACATGGGTTTGGCAAAAGGCCTGTCTGTTCACTCCAAAGATGTTTTACTTAGTGATCAAATATCTTACATAATATGTAACTAAATGCCTAGATGAATAGCCCCCTGTAGCATAAATAATCATTTCTTTGAATTAAGCACTATCCTTGAGGATCAAGAACTCCATTGTGATTTAACAATCTTAGCCATTTATTTATCACTGAGTAGGTTACCAAAAACCTTGCCTCAAGTTTCAAAGGAGTATAATCAGTAAGTAGGAAGAGGCTGTATGTAGTTAGCAGAATGTTGAAATGATATTATATCTTTGTAATTCTATTAGTTACTTTTAATATAGACATTGTTTATGTACTATGATAAAAGTGGCAATAACTTTTGTTGAAGTTAGTTCATGCCTTAACTGTTCTCATCGTTACAATGTCTTAAATATTAAAGGTGAAAAAATAGATGTATATTTCAAGGTATATCTATGGCAATAACAATTATTTTGATGTTATTTTTATTGACTGGTTACTCATTTTAATTTACATATAGAGCTTTGGTGTTAGAAACCACAAATAAAGGATAACATATGTCATTTGTTTTTCTGAGACTGTGTCACCTCACTCAACATAACAGCCTCCAGTTCCATCCAATGAAGTTAAACTTTTTTCTCCATTTGTTTGCTGATTATTTATATATCTTTGGAAAAATATATATTCTAATTGTCGGGTCAATTTTAATTGAGTCATTCTTTTGTTGTTGTTATTTACTTGAAAAGATTTTTTTATATATTCTTCATCCTAGGACCTTAATAGGTAGACCTTAAGATAGATGATTTTAAAACATTTTCTCCCATTCTGTGAGCTGTCATTTCATTTTTATTTTTTAAAACTCTATTGATTTTTATTTTTTATGCACTTACATATAAGTGGACCAATGCATGCAATGCCCATAAAGGCCAAAAGAGGGTATAAGATCACCTGAAACTGGAGTTAAGAGGTGGCGTTAGCTGCTAGCTGGGAACTGAACCTGGGTCCTCTGGAAGAGCAGTCAGTACTCTTAACTGCTGAGCCATCTCTCTAGACCTTCAGATAATTTTCTTGATAATATATTTTGGTACATGAAAATAAACTTTAAATTTTTTAATTGCTTTATTTATTATTTGTGTGAACATACACATGCCCTAGCATGTGTGTGTGGTTATGTGTGTGTGTGTGTGTGTGTGTGTGTGTGTGTGTGTGTAGGTCAGTGGACAGCTTGTGGGAATAGTTTCTGTTCTTCTACCATGTGTATCCCAGGGATTGAACTCAGGTCTTCAGAGTTGGCAGCAAGCACCTTTATGTACTGAGACATCTTGCCAGTCCATGTTGCATGTGGTTTTAATGACATATTTAAGAAAATAGTATGCCAGGGGCTGGAGAGATGGCTCAGAGGTTAAGAGCACTGACTGCTCTTGCAGAGGACCTGGGTTCAATTCCCAGCACCCACATGGTGGCTAAGAACTGTCTTTAGTGCTGAGCATGGTGGTGTACACCTTTAATCCCAGCACTCGGGAGGCAGAGGCAGGAGGATCTCTGTGAGTTCAAGAGCTGCCTGGTCTACAGAGCAAGCTCCATGCCAGCTAAGACTAAAGGGAGACCTGGTCTCAAAAATATAAAAAATACCCCCCCCCGAAGAAAACAGTAGTCATACAAGATCATAAAGATTTATGAATATATTTTCTCCTAAATTTTTATAGAAGTCTTATGTTTAAGACTGTACAGCACTTGGAGTGAATTTTTATTCTTGGTATGAGTGAATGGTCCAGTAATTATTTTTTCTTACATATCATTATCAAGTTGTCTCAGTACCATTTGTTAAAATGATTATTCTTAAGCCAAGGATAGTGGCGCACACCTTTAATCCCAGTAATTTGGAGGCAGAGACAAGTGGATCTCTGTGAGTTCATGGCCAACTTGATTTGCTTACAAGTTCCACCCAGGAGTACAGGGAGATCATACCTCAAAAAAAAACAAAAAAAAAAACAAAGTTTTTTTAATCAAACTGATTTTAGTCAAGCTGAAGAAGAAAGTTATAGTATGTTACTTATTTTCTATAAAAAAAAAAAAAGATTATTCTCTCCCCATAAATGGTTTTTTCATCTTTGCCAAAATGCAGTTGGTCATAGGCATAGGGGTTTATTTCTGGACTTTTAAGTTATTTCATTTGTCTACAGTCTGTCCTCTGGCCAGGACTGTGCTGACTGCTGTTGTGTTGTGGTTAGTTTTGAAAGAAGAAATGCCTATTCTTGTGCTATCTGAAGACTGCTTTTCTGGATTCCTTGGAATTCTACATGGATTTTAGAATTAGTTCATCAATTTCTTCAAGGAAATCTACAAAAAATCTTGCTAATATAAAGGTGGAAAACAATGTAACGCTCAGAGTTCTTTTAGAGTGAAGAGAAATTCTAGAGACATGGAGATTACCATAGTAAATGGTAATGTCTTACTCTGTGCAATTGAGTCCTGATAAACATTCATACTGGTGTCCAAAGCAAACATAACCACATTGCAATGCTGAATGTGAAGGAAACTGAATGTGGTGGTTTGAATGAGAATGTCTCCCATAGTCTCCAAGTATTGGGATATTTTGTCCTTGGCTGGTGGTGCTGTTTTGGAAGACTTTAGGAGGTGTGGCCATCCTGGAGGAAGCACGCACATCACTGGGGGTGGACTTTATAAGAGTTCTTAAGCCTTGCTGTATTTCCCGTTACTCTGCTTCTGCACCTGCTTGAAGATTGGAGCACTTGCTCCTCTTTCTGTTCCTGTTCCTACCACCTCCTTCCACCATGCCTCCCCACCATGATGGAGTCTAATCCATGTGGAATTGTAAGCTCAAATGAACTCTTCCTTTCTATAACTTGCTTTGGTCAGTGTTTTACCACAGCAACAGAAAAGTACCTAATATACTGAGGATATCTAAGCTTCTTGTCTTTATGTTTGCAAAATAATTTAAAGGCAAATAGGTGTTCATAATATTTTCCTCATTTTTTTCTGGGATTAGAATTCATTATCACTTTTAGTTTTTAATTATTTTATTTTATGTATATGAGTATATTGCCTGCATGTATGAATGTGTATCTGTGTTGGGCAATGCCCACGGAGGTCAGAAGAGGGCATTGGATCCTCTGAAACTGGAGTTGTGGATGATTGCTAGCTGCTATGTGCATGCTGAGAACTGTATCCAGGTCCTCTGCTAGAATAGCCAATGCTCTTAACCCCTGAGCCATCTCTCCAGCCCATTGCTTTTAGTTTTTAAATAGGGTAATTTAGGGCTGGAGAGATAGCCTAGTGGTTAAGAGCGCCGACCGCTCTTACAGAGGACCCGGGTTCGATCCCCAGCACCCACATGACGGCTGAGAACCGTCTGAAACTCCAATTCCAGGAGAACTCCAGTTCCAGGGGAATCCGAGTCCCTCTTCTGAACTCCGCGGCGTTGCACGACACGGGTGCACAGACTTGCATGCAGACAGTACATTCATACACATACAGAAATAAATAAAAATTAATAAAAAAAATTTTAAATAGGGTAATTTAAACACAAAAGATTAAAAGTATCTTGTTCAAAGAAATCCTAATTTCCCTGAATAGAGGGTCTTTCTGGGATGGAAAACTGTTAGTGCTAGAACTGAGGAAGTGGTACAGGGTAGCCATCAGCCTCTTTATCTCTTACCACCTTTCCTACTAGGGTGGATCAATCAATCTTCTACTTTGGAAAATTCTGCTTAGAACCTGCTTTTCATACATTTTTTTCTTTCTTCTTTATGTGTGTATATAATATGTATGTGTATATGCATGTTTGTGTGTGTGTGTGTGTGTGTGTGTGAATGCAGCATGCATATGCTACAGCCCAAATGTAGAGGTCAGAGGACATCCTTGGATACAGCTCTTTGCCTTCCCTCAAGCTTGAAGCAGAGCCTCTTGTTCACCACTGCATATGCAAATGTCTCATTATAGGCATGCTGGAATCACAGATGTGCACTATCTGGCTTTATGTGTGTGCCAGGGATCTTAACTCTGCTCCTCAACTTGTGCAGTAAGTGCCTTATCCACCTCCCCAGTCCACAAGCATCTTTGAATACTCTCTCATGAGGTAGCAGCTTCTCTCATTCCTGCAGCAATCCCTTGCCTTTGGGGCCGTAGACACAGGTGGGATCTACATCTTCTCCTTTCTCTGGGTTCTAAGAGTTGTGCACCATGTTCGTGTTTGCTCAGACTAGGAGGTCACCACAGTGTGGATCCTCCCCATAAGTACTGTTTGGTCACCAAAAGGAAGCAGGCGTATTTTCAGCACATCTTTCAGGGTTAGGTAATATTCCCAAATTACCACTTAATAAAATTCAGATATTAAAAAGAAGAGTCACTTAGTGCCAGGAACACAAGTTGTATATTTATTGCTTTTCCATGTGGATTAACAAGTAAAACCCAGCCTAGTACAGATTGATGACCCGTCTCAGAGAGCCAGCTTTAGCATCCACAGCTCCCCAGTCGTGGTAGCGTCTGTAGTCTCCAGGTCTGAGCAGGTACTGCCGGCCTCGGTAGTTGGGCATCTCATAGAGGATCCAGCAGCCCTCTAGCACATGCATGGAGTAGATCTCATTGAGGCGGAAGCGATCGTGGATGCAGGAGCAGTCTTCTGTGAGCTCGGACACAAGGCCCCGGTAGTCATCTCTCTCATACAGCCTTATTCTGTGAGAACTGGTCTGTTGTGACAACAAACAAAAGAGAAGCAGTGTTTGCGTGTTTGTTGCAATCAGTTTGTGCCTTCATAAAACATGGGTTTCGGGGGGCTGGAGAGATGGCCTAGCAGTTAAGAGTGCCGACTGCTCTTGCAGAGGACTCGGGTTCGATCCCCAGCACCCACATGGTGGGCGAGAACCATCTGAAACTCCAATTCCAGAGAACTCCAGTTCCAGGGGAATCTGACACCCTCTTCTGACCTCCGCGGCATTGCACAACAGTGCTGCACAAACTTGCATGCAGACAGTACATTCATAGACATACAGAAATAATAAATAAAAAAAATTAAACACGGGTTTCAGGCCAACCTATACAGTGTGTTTCTTCCCTAATCCTTCTCCTCATGTTATTTTTCTAACAGTTAGGAAAGGCATTAAAATAGAGCTGACCTGACCAGGGACCTGGAGGACTTGAGGGAAAAACAAATACTGAACATTTCCAATGAACCTGTCATAAACTTGGGCAGCGAGCAAATCTACAAAAAGGATTTTAACCCTTGTTTCCTGCACTTAGGATATGCAGTGCTTCACACTTGCTTTGAATCTACTTTTTTTTTTTTTTTTAACTTTTCTTGTTTCTTGTCTCACTGTGTAGCCCTGGCTGGCCTGGAACTCACTATGTAGACCAGGCTGGCCTCAAACCACCTGCCTCTGCCTCTGAATACTGGGATTAAAGGTGTATGCCACCATGCTTAACACATATTTTTCAATGAAATAACATTTTTCCAGGTCATTCAAACCATTTCATTTTCTTGTTCCCAAAGAAATTAATTTATATCCCTGCACATGTCAAAATTTTCTAGCCTAAACTTGGTCCTACCAGAAAGCAAAATCACTAAAACACAAACAAAAATCATGAAAGATCAGTTTGATGAGGGCTGTTTTTCATGACATCTGAAATATCTATCTCTGGCCCTCATAAGAAACTACTTGGTCAGGACTACTGGAGAATACACAGCCAAGAAAGACCCTACTGTCTTAGTCTCTAGGTCAGTATGGCAGAATGTAGTAAAGAGACTCACCAATATGGTCAGAATACATTCCAGCTGTATGGTTCTCCCATGGTCTAATATTTTGGTCATTAAAAAATAATTATTTGTCTAAGGATACTTTCTTTACTAAACAAACTGGTTTTTATTTAGAAATTAGAGACTGCCTAGATTGTACCAAGTTTTTTTCAACTTTACTAATGTGTTTTAAAATTGATAGATAATTTGTATGTATTTATTAGGCAGCGCATGGGGCCCTAAAGAAAGCACAGTGGTTAAATCTAGCCAGTCAATGTATGTATTACCTCACATAGTTCTCCTTGGGTGGTGAGAGTGCTTAAAATCCATTCTTTTAGCATTTTAAAGAATCCAGTACGTAATCATGAGCTGTTGTCAATGGGCTATACAGAGCTCTAGGAGTCAGTCCTCACCAATAGTCATTTCCTCTCTTCGACTATCACTTCTAACCTCTGGAGTCCTGCTCTAGCCTCTAGTAACCACCATTCCCTTCTCTGTTTCTTTTTTTTAATTTTTCTAATTTTATTTATTTTATTATGTGTATGAATGTACTGTCTGCATGTAGGTTTGTGCACCCGTGTCGTGCAATGCCGCGGAGGTCAGAAGAGGGCGTCAGATTCCCCTGGAACTGGAGTTCTCCTGGAATTGGAGTTACAGACGGTTCTCAGCTGCCATGTGGGTGCTGGGGATCAAACCCCAGTCCTCTGCAAGAGCAGTCTGCGCTCTTAACCGCTAGGCCATCTCTCCAGCCCCTAATTTTATTTATTATGTGTATGAATGTACTGTCTGCATGCAGTTCTGTGCACCCGTGTCGTGCAATGCCGAGGAGGTCAGAAAAGGGAGTCAGATTCCCCTGGAACTGGAGTTAAAGACGGTTCTCAGCCACCATGTGGGTGCTGGGGATCAAACCCGGGTCCTCTGCAAGAGCAGTTGGCGCTCTTAACCGCTAGGCCATCTTCCCAGCCCCCTTTCTCTGTTTCTTTAGATTCCACATGTAATTGAGAGCCATGTGGCATTTATCTTTGCATGCATGGCTTATTTTTTAACACAGTTCCCTCCAGGTTCATCCATGTCATTGCAAATGACAAGATTTCTTTCTTTTGTGGCTGAAGGGATATGATTATTTGGCCAAGTTTAATTTCAAAGGCCATGCTGTGATTTCTTATGCCCTAAAACAATACTGATGCCCCTAAGTAAGAAACAATATATTATTGTTCAAACATGTATATTTAGGTTGGAGAATTAGGCCTTGATATGATTACTGTGAGCACCAGCTGAGCATTCTTGTCCTTGCTAGTGAAAATCAGGAACAAATGTCCACTGTGCATCACATCAGTCGGGTTGAAGCAATACTCACATAGGGGATAGAGCGGCAGGAGTGGATGGAGTCGCTCAGGCCCATCCACTGCTGGTAGTCAGGGTAGTCCCCGCGCCTCAGGAAGTACTGGTGTCCCTGGTAGTTGGGGCGCTCATAGAGCATCCAGCAGCCGCTGTCCACGCGGATGGAGTTGCAGCAGCTGAAGTAGGTCTGCAGGTTGGGGCAGTCTGTGCTGCACTCGTAGCAGCGGCCCTGGAAGCCCCTGTCCTCATAGAAGGTGATCTGCAAGGAAAAGGAGGGGACAACACATGGTCAGATGGAGGGCATAAAGGAGACACTCACCAGACATGGACGGCCGCTCTTGGCTCACCTTCCCCATCCTTGTTGACAGCGAATAATCAGAGCGGAGTGTGATGGGGACAGGAGTGGCTGCTGCTGTATATATAGCAGGATGGCTGCTGTGTTGGCAAGAACAGCACAAAAGGGACCTGGAGTAATGCATAAGGGGATTTCTGTGTTCTCTCTCTTTTTCATTTGGGATCATAGGGCAGGGGGCTCTCATTCTCTCTGGTATTTTCGAGTTGTTCTCGCTAGCTCCAGTGAAAGGGATTAAGTCAGCAGAGCCGTTATGACCTTGGAGACAAAGGGCGCACTTCTCATCCTATGCAGCTCTCTAGAAATACGTTACCTACCCAGCGTTTTGCAATGTGTGCCTATGGAAACTGCTGAGATGGAGGTTGGGGGTTCCATTTGTGACCGCTCATGAGGACGCTACGAATTCCAGAAGCACTCGAGGTACCAAGAGGCCACAAAGAAGCAAACAAAAATTCTCTAATCGAAAAACAGTTGCACATCATCATAAGTAGAATATGGATCTGACTTTAAAAAAACTTGCTTATGTTTAAGATAAAAAGATTAGAACAGTGTATACATTAAAATATCAATGAATGGTAAGATTACATATATATCCTGGTTTTATTTCTTTTTGCTTTTTATTTTCTTAATTCTTATTATAAACATATATTACAGGTTATGTGGATGAAAATAGTAAAATAAATTTTAAATGTCCGATTTTGAGTTAACAATGAAAAGCAGCCTTGGAAAGAAATATATTTTGAGATTTAACACTCCTTGAGCTAAAAATAAAGAGATCTCTCAAGAATCTGAGATAGTCAAAGAACAGGAAAAAACATAGCACCTTTCTATTCCTGCTGCGCCCTTGTAGGGCTGCTTTTTGTTCTTAGAACTAGTTTTGTGATTTGTTTATGTTTTCCCTCACCAAAGTATCATTATTTCACTGAGCCCTGGTGACAGCCTAAAGAGTTTTCTCCGTTGCTGCCAGCTGATTTGGAGTACTTCTGAAATACACACATGTACAAAGAGTAAATCAAACATAATTTTGCTTCATTTTCCATGGGCAGGGGGACTCTAGAAGGTTACCCAACTAGTGACACAGCCACACTAAATGTGCAGATGGTGAAGAACAGATGCCAACAGCTACTAGGGGAGAAAATGTCTTCTCACAACCAGCAGGACTGTATAAAGCAAACTGGGCAAAGTCCTCTGCAGCTGGAGCCCTGGCAGGAATTACAAGATACCCTAGTCTACCTCCATTCTGTGTTGCAAGTGTCCTCATAAGCTTCAGGTACAAATGTGATCAAGCCCATTGTGGAAAGGCCCATGAAGTTCTCCCCAGCTACAATCCCACAGGGGAGTGTGCCATCATTTTCAGAAGAGGCCAACAAACCTACCTGATTTTGCACATTAGGTAATAAGATTGTTCTGCAGAAAGATGGCACACCCGATCTTTAAGAAAGGAAACATAATGTGTACTTACATTCACTTGATAAAATTGTTACTGCAAACAGGTTAAGCTATGTTCTGGTTGGCATTTTGGAAAAGTTAGTGAAGGAGCAGAGAGAAAGCTCGCACCCATTCTCTTTTAGTGAAATAATTTCACATGTCTCTTTTTGAAAATATGGTAATGACACAGTAATTTTATTTTGTGTTAAGACTTTGAGAAACTGCTTCCTACCACAGCATCCTATGCAATATTCAGTGCTACACATTTGGTAAAAAATTGTTCAAAGCTAGATTGTCTGATCTTACACAGAAATATTCTATCTTCTCTGACAGTCCTTTGGGCATATACTGGAGTAGCACAGCATATACACAATTGATCTTTTCTCAGAATGTAGGTGTAAACTATGCTTCAAAAAAAGCTCAGTGTTTGGATCCCCTGGCCAACATTTCCTTGGTAGAATAATCCATTGTTGATGTCAGAGCTCCTGTGTTAATATATTTTGCTTAAGTGCATAGCTTAAGGAGACTTTAGCATTATATTTGGTTCTGAATAGAGAATAATCCTTTTCACAGTTTCTATGTCCATTAGTCAATTAAAGAAGGCAGTTTTACCAATTTTACAAGAGAATACCTCTATAACAGCTGGCTCCAATCTACAGCTGGAGAACGACCTCATCATCATCATATTTCTCCTTATTCTATGGGGGGGAGTTAAGAAAGTCTCTTGTATTAAAACCTTTGCAGCACCTAGAAGGTAAGCTTCGTTAGGACTCATTAAAAATAGTTGTTACTAGTAGGATCCACAGAGGGGCCTGATGTCTGCAGCAATCTGAGGCATTTCTTCCCTTCAATGCCCAGAGGAGTCAATCCTTCTGCTGGCACTTTCTGGTACATCCTACTCACTGCAAAGCTGCATTTTCTTTCTCAGCCATTAAGTTGGTGATACTCTGGCCTGTTGGAACATACAAATCCTTTCCCGTAGTTAGTTTTAAGATTTGGATTGCAGGGTTTTTTGACAAAAAGTTTTCATATCTATCTGTATCCCCCTTTTTTATTTTAGGTTTTGGGCTGCGATTGGGGTGAATGGTGAAACTACAACAATATAGACTGGACACTCATTTGATCAACTTGATTGAACATACAAGCCCCCCCTGCTGGATGGTGGGACCCATGAGCTGTGTGGGTTTGGGCACAACTGCTTGCAAATTGGTTTTACATGAAGGATGCTTGTACTCACAAATTATCACTTATTGTTAAAAAAATGAAAACAAAACAAAAAAAACAGAGAAAGATGCAGAAAAGTTATGGCAGAATGCATGATCTGGGATGGGTAGGGGTGGGGTGGGGGGAAGGGAAAGGGATATATGCCTGAATTGAATTGGAAAATGATGTATGAAATACACAAAGCATCAATTAAAAAGAAAAGCTCAGTGTTAAACATAATTTTCAATGCAGTTTACATCAGACGCTAACTGCAAAGAAATACACATGCTGGTGACAACTGTAGCTTTAGGGTGATCCTTCTTGTCTGGTCCCAGAGGCTCTGTTGTGAGTGCCACAGTACAAGTCCATGTTTCCAAGTGACCTGCAGAATGGAAAGGTGGTTTTGGTACCAAACACATCTGTATAATACAGACTGAGATAGATTAGGTAAATTTAGATGTAAAAGAATTTTCATGGAATAATTCTAAAAGATCTGGAAAATATATTTCTCAACAAAATGCAGTATCTGGCTCCCAATGGATCCTGTATAAAAGAAAGAAATGCATAAGAAGGACATTATTGTGTTAAATGAAAAATTGCTATATAAGTGTTAGATTAGGTAAAAGTGACGTTTGCTATTCTGAAGTTGATAATTAGTTATTTAAGAGAATGGCTTTGCTCTTAGTAGATATAAATTGAAGCATACAAGAATAAGTTAATAGCCTGTATATAACTTTTAATGGCTCAGGAAAGAGTATTAAGACAAAAAGAGAGACATAGAGAAGAGACCAAAAAAAAAAGTAATAAGTCTAATGAAACAAACATTAATAGCAGATGATAAATCTGTCCTCTTTTTTTAAATTTTTTTTTATTTTATTTTTTACCATGGAAGCTTCTCTTTAAACTCTAACTTTTCTTTAAGCTTTAACTTTTCTCTTTTATTATTTTTATATTATGTGTATGAGTGTATTGGCTGCATGTGTGTAAGTGCGCCCATGTCATGCAGTGCCCACGGAGGTCAGAAGAAGGTATAAGATTCCTTGGAACTGGAATTACTGGGTTGTTAGCCATCATGTAGGTGCTGGAAATTGAACCTGGTCCTCTGCAAGAGCAGTCAGTGCTCTTAGCTGCTGAACCATCTATCTAGCACTTAAATTTTCTTCATCCTTCTTTGGACTAACCCTATCCAAAGCAAATAGTTTTTCAGCTCCCTGGAAGTTATGTACTGTGCTTATAGTATATTATTTTGAGTTTTGCATATATTGCTTTGAATTGAAGTTTAAATTTCTCCCCTCAACATCTTGTTCCCTTCCATGATGTGGTGAGTTCTCCAGCGGTGGGAAGACAGGGGACAGGTGTCTCTCTGCTCGATTTTGGTTATGACACTTCTCTGAGGCTTTACTCGCTTAGTTCTTGTAACACTTAGTCCTTGTATGAGATAGGTACTATTAAACACTTTCTTTTTATAGAAAAGAACCCAAAATATAGAGAGATTAGCTTTCTCTCAAGATATTGCTCATTAGCCAGGCGTGGTGGTGCACGCCTTTAATCCTAGCACTCAGGAGGCAGAGGCAGGTGGATCTTTGTGAGTACAAGGCAAGCCTGGTCTACAAAGCTAGTTTCAGGACAGCTGGGGTTACAGGGAGACCCTATCTTGAAAACGACCAAAAAAATATTGCTCATAACCATTTTGATTAAAATAACTACTAATGCCAACAAAACAAAAAGAGATCTTTAAAAATAGTGCCCATAGTAGTTTTTTTTAAAAAAGGAAGAATCTCAAATACATAAAATGAAAAACCCTTCAAACATCAAACTACAAAAGCATATTTTCTATGCATTTAATAAAATATTTACTTATTTAATAGAACAATAATTAACAATGAGACAAACATATATGTATTTTTGCATATATACACAGTAAATATTGGGACATCACAAGAAATAGTAACAGTGGTTAATTGCAAGCAGTGAGAAAGGAGTGCAAGAAAAAGAGAATGATTTTGCTTTTCAGGTTGTATTTTTGGCGTAGTCTGAAATATTTACCTGTAAGTATGCATTATATTTTATAAAGTAGTTTAAAAAAGCCTGAGTTGGAAAAATTCTAAATTATACAAAAAATAAGGCATTTAAAGAGCACAAATGGGGGCTGGAGAGATGGCCTAGTGGTTAAGAGCGCCGACTGCTCTTGCAGAGGACCCGGGTTCGATCCCCAGTACCCACATGGTGGCTGAGAACCGTCTGTAACTCCAATTCCAGGAGAACTCCAGTTCCCGGGGAATCCAACATCCTCTTCTGACCTCCGCGGCATTGCACGACACGGGTGCACAAACCTACATGCAGACAGTACATTCATACACATATGAAAATAAATTTTAAAAAATTGTTTAAAAAAAAAAGAGCACAAATGGATTTTATTATTTGATTTTTCAAAAGGGGTCTTTCCAGAAGAGATTCATTTGAAGATGGGCCTAGTCTGAGATGGAGTCCCTTCTGACATACTAGGGCTTCTAAACATTGACTAGCCAGTAGAAATGGCTGGTGCTTAGAAAGGAGTCTGTTGATCAGTGTAGACACCCCAGACCATTCACTTACTGTTGGTTCACTTGTCAACAGTAGTTACCAAGTCTCTAGGCCCTGNGTGTGTGTGTGTGTGTGTGTGTGTGTGTGTGTGTGTGTGTGTGTAGGGGGTTATATTTCTTCTCTCCCTTTCTTTCTTTCTTTCTTTCTTTCTTTCTTTCTTTCTTTCTTTCTTTCTTTCTTTCTTTCTTTCTTTCTTTTCCTTCCTTCCTTCCTTCCTTCCTTCCTTCCTTCCTTCCTTCCTTCCTTCCTTCTTTCTTTCTTTCTTTCTTTCCGAGACAGGGCCTCCCTATAGCCCCACTTGGCCTGGAACTCACTTTATAGATCAGCCTGGTCTTGAACTCAGAGATCTGCCTGCCTCTGCCTCCTGAGTGCTAGGATTAAAGGCGTGCACCACCACACCCATCCTAAGATGGTTCTTAGCCACCATGTGGGTACTGGGGATTGAACCCGGGTCCTCTGCAAGGGCAGTCAGCTCTTAACCCCTGAGCCATCTTTCCAGTCCTGGGTTATATTTCTAATCAATCGGTCAGCATGTTTCTGGAATCTGAATAAATCCTGAGTGTCATGTGGTCCAGCCAATTCAGAGTTTCACATTCAAAATATGCATAGTGTGGCAGTCAAACTATATATTTTCAATTTCAGCTTCAGTTTTTTAAAGTGAGCATAGTTCACAGCTCTTCCCTTTCCTACCTCCTAACTTCCTGGCTCATCTGGAGTCTCATTCTACACCTCCCTAAAGTACCCCAGACATCCAGCTTCACCTGTCTTCCAATTCTCTCTCATCTCAGCTTTTATCATGTTGACCAGTTTGGTCTCTCTGAGTTTTGTCAACATCTTTCTTCACTCTGGGTCATATGTCTGAAAACTCAGAGTTGGAGTACTAACCACAACATAACAGATTCTCTCTACTTTCCCTCCAGCTTTATCTATCTTTGATCATTCTCTAAATTCTGCAACTTAACAATTGAGGATCAGATGGACAGGTTAGGAAAGGAGATTCCATTAAAAAAAAGAGCTAGAATTCTCATTTGTATCAGATTTTCCTCAGGAACATTTCAGATATAGATATTAATATAAACCTCCTCTTCATTTGAATCAACTAACAGCCAACTGATTTGTGGATAGAACTTTTGAAGTGGTGAAAGTTAATCATGGCTAATATTTACTTAGGGTTTATTATGTACATGTGCCATTCTAACCTCTCCTCCATAATCTCAATTAACCATTCCTGAACAACCTTAAGGAATGGGTATCATTATTTTTCTCACTTTTTTTGAGCAGGAAGCTGTGGCACAGAATGGTTAAGTAGCCCATTGAAAGCCACACAGCTGGTAATTAATAGGCTCTATATTCAAACCCACAACTTCTGCCTCAAACCCACAACTTCTGCCTCAAAGGCTCAACTTTCAACCAGATGATAAACAAAATTATCTCACAACATTAATTCTTAGACCTACTTTTCTCTCAGCAGTGTGCATGAGAACCTTTTCCAGGATTCGCGTCCTGTACCACTCCTTTCTTGGTAGACTTGGTGGTCTTTCTCTTCATTGCTCCTCTTCTCAACTTGACACCTGCAGACACAGCCAGTAACCACATCTGCATATGAAACTTTAGAAAAGTATGTCTACCCGTAGTGTTAGATCTCGCCTTTCTGAACTCCTTCACTCCCCCCAGACCCCACACACCACAAGATTTGAGAAATAAGTCTTTCTGATTTGGGCAATGTAGGAGGACATCAAGTTATAAAGACTCCTATTTATTTATTTATTTATTTATTTATTTATTTATTTTTTGTCTTTTCGAGACAGGGTCTCCCTGTAGCCCCAGCTGTCCTGGAACTCACTCTGTAGACCAGGCTGGCCTTGAACTCACAAAGATCCGCCTGCCTCTGCCTCCCAAGTGCTAGGATTAAAGGTGTGCACCACCACACCTGGCTTCCTAATTATTCTTAATCCCACTAGATAGAAATACAGTCACTGTTACCATTTAACCTTACCTTGTGCACCCACCTTTAGTTAACTTTTTCTACATGTCAGAAGTAAACAGGCTTACTGTGTCTCCTGGCACACTCTGCTGCTCTGGGCGCGGTCAACATGGCAAAAGGGTGCAAGGAGCGGGGCAGCAGAGCCTGGGGTGCCTGAAAGAAGACAGTTCTGTTTCTAAACGCCATAGAAGCTTGTGTGGTGAGCACCTGCCAGCTATAGCACCTGGCTAGTTTCACCAATCCGGAGTCTTGTGACAGCTAGTCAGCGAGGAGTCTAGAAAGTAGATATGAACTCTCTGGGCTGCCTTCGCAATGTGCTCAGCTCCCATTGCCCAGAGGCGCCTGCCCACTCCAACACTCTTCCTACTTCCCTTTCCTAGTATAGCTACTTCCTCTTTTCTGCCCCAGGCTCATGCCTTTCCTTTGCCATGGAGCTCAAATACCACCTTGTCTGAGGAACTTGCCCTGACTTTCCCCACCTGTTCTCATTTGCCCCCATCTGCCTCCACAAACCATGCTGGATTCACTTCTCTGTGAACTCAAGGATGGAGTGACGCAGAACAAGGCCAGTGTGGCAAGATTAATGATAGCTCCATGTGCTTGCACTATGTACATTGCCCTAATTTCAAGACTAGGACTGTCCCTGTATACATTTCCCACTCAGTCAGTGAGCACCAGGCCCCCGCTTCTAAGGTGAGGTGGGTAAGGCAGACCACATTCCTGCTTGGGGGCTGAAAGAGAGGACAGAGAACCCATAGGCAACCTTCTAGCCAAGCAGGGCTGTTGCACAAGCAGATGGTCAATGAGGGAATGGAGCAGGGTGGTATGCAGGTGGTTATAGGACAGCCAAAGCTTTGGACAGGAATGGAAGCCCCTGCGGAAAGCTGTGCTTCAGGCAGGACTCCGAGGGACCAGCCATGGTGGGAGTACCTTCAGAGAGGCACCCCAAGAGGAGAGATGAGAGGACAGAGGCTGAAGAGGGGGAGGTGCACCTGGACCACAAGGGCCCCATTAGTCATGGCATGGAGCTGGGCATTGCTATTGATTCCAGCAAGCAGTGGCAAGCCACCGGAATGTTTCAAAGCACTAGAATGGTAGGGTCTGATTTAAGTTTATGATCACTGTGGAGCTAAAGGATCACTGTGGAGCTAAAGGGTCCAGAGTGCAGTTGTAGAATGCTTTTATACTATGCACAGGCCCGCAATTCAGCCTCAGCACCAGAATAAAAGGAACACATTGGAAGGTGGAAACAGGGAGACCATTTAACTCCGGAGCCTCAGAGTCTGCCTAGCAGATCACTGGCCCACAAAAGTTCTTAATTAGTTGAATATCTACTGTTAGAGTCGAGGCACTGCTAGTCAATAGCATGGATCTTAGTTCAAACTGGCTGTTTGAATATAAGCTGCATCCTTACAGCTTGTGTGAACTTGTGATAGGGGACAGAGGGATGGTTAAGGCATTTTTATATTCTGTATAATACATTTTTACTCTATATTGTAAAAAGAAATCAGCATGTATGTATTATTACTAGCTTAGCACGTGCACACACACACACACACACACACACACACACACACACTGTGCTGATGGTTTGCTCATTTTGAGCTAATCCTCTCCAAGTCCAGATGGCCCTGGAGGGGCACAAGGTTGGCAGCAGCAGAAACCAACTTGACTCAGCATTTATTTTTTATTTTTTATTTTTAAAAATCTTTTTATGTGTATGAGTGTACTGTCTGCATGTAGGTAGGTGGATGCACTTGTGTCATGCAGTGCTGCGGAGGTCAGAAGAGGGTGTTGGATTCCCCTGGAGCTGGAATTAAAGACAGTTCTTAGCCGCCATGTGGGTGCTGGGAATC
Source organism: Rhizomys pruinosus (assembly GCA_009823505.1). NCBI lineage: Eukaryota > Metazoa > Chordata > Mammalia > Rodentia > Spalacidae > Rhizomys > Rhizomys pruinosus. The sequence goes on from VZQC01015508.1 coordinate 4,130,326, forward strand.
AAACCCTGGGTCCTCTGCAAGAGCAGTTGGTGCTCTTAACCACTAAGCCATTTCTCCAGCCCCAGCATTTTTTAAAATTTTATTTATTTTTGCATGTGTATGAATGTACTGTCTGCATGTAGGTTTGTGCACCCGTGTCGTGCAATGCCGCGGAGGTCAGAAGAGGGTCTCGGATTCCCCTGGAACTGGATTTCTCCTGGAATTGGAGTTACAGATGGTTCTTAGCTGCCATGTGGGTGCTGGGGATCAAACCCAGGTCCTCTGCAAGAGCAGTCGGTGCTCTTAACCGCTAGGCTATCTCTCCAGCCCCTCCAGCCCCAGCATTTTAAGAAGTGCCCAATCCTAGGCATCAAAAGGATGAGGGAAAGTGGAGGAGACAATAATAAGAGAAACACAGGTATTGCAAGTCTTGGCAATGATACCGACCACCTGAATGGGGGTGGTCTGAGTTCTGGACGTGATGGACGTGCCTCCATGTCACCACCGCACTGCTGAGCTCCTTATGGAATCTGGGGCTGAAGATGACAGGGAAGGTAACTTTTAGGGCACCAACCTGCTGCCTTCTCAGACTGCCAGCTTTCTGAATAAAGCACAAGTTCAAGATGAAGTTCCTGTCTGCTCATTGGCCTCTGTGGTGTCGGGCAGCACAAACTCTGGTATTCCAGCTACACTTGAGCCTCTCACTCCTCTGTGCCTGCTTCTTCATGTGATATTAAAACTACTGGTGACTGCCTTGTGGAATTGTGGTAAACGTAGAGTGGGAAGCTGGGAAGAGGCTCAGTGGACGAAGGGCTCGCTTGCTGTGTGAACATGAGGACCTGACTTCTAATCCCAAAATCGCACGTGAAAAGTGGGGCACAGTGGCATGACTCAGCAGCCCCAGTGCTGGTGGGGCCTGGGAGCTCGCTGGCCAGACGGCCTAGGTGGAACAATGAACTGCAGGTTCCTATCCCGGAACCTATCTCAAAAAATAACGTTGGTCCCCATCCCATGCTGAGGAACTGTGACAGTTGACAGCTGCTAGGGGAGAAGAGTCAGCTTTGTTTAAGGGTGTGGTTCCTTCAGTGACCCTCCAGGGGCTGCCCCACACCCATGCATACAATGACAGCACAAATTAGACTCAGTGGGGTATAAAAAAAGAGCACATGAAATTGGGGTGCGGCGGGGTGAATTAGAGGGAGGAATGGAGAGTGAACATGACCAAAATACAATTGTACAGGTGTATAAAGTTCTCAGTAACAAATACTTTACATAAAAATAAGGTAGAGAAGTGATCAAGGAAGATATCCTGATGTTGACCCCTGGTCTCCATACGTGCCCTAATGGGAAAGGGTACAGCATACAAGTATACACTACACATACATACATACACACACACACACACACACACACATACACACACACTGGTGCACACACAAAGAATTAGCATATGTAAGATGCTTAAACAGTGTTTTATATATAGTACGATATTGGCTTTAATGATGGTGGTGGTGATTATTCTTGTATTTAGCATCACCACCATCATCTCCATCTTTCTGACTCAATATCTGCATTGAAGTTCTGTGGTACACTCCTGAGCCCACCATTTCCTATACAGGATCCTGTTCATCAACCAGTTGGAGCCAGGCTGCCTGTACTCTGTGTCCCTCAGCAGCACAGGCTTTCTGCTTTCTCACTGATTGAGCCTTGGCTTCCCCTTGACAGTAAGGCTTTTATCTCTGAGGAGAAACAGATAATTAATTACTCAGTCCTCTGTGTGTATGTATTTGTAGCTATGCCAGGTCAGTAATGACAGCCATAGTTATATATAGTAATATATAACAATGACTGTCTCAAAAAGCCCCCCCCCGAAAAAAAAGAATGCCTGGACTGGAGAGGGGACACACTGTCCAGGGAGGAAGGGCAGTGAGCATCATCAAAACAGCCTTTCAGCCTGGAGCAGTAACTTGCTAAAACATTGTTATGGTCTCACCAAGATGGGAAGTGGAGAGCTTCTGACCATGGGTGTCAAAGCAATTGCATAGATTCTTATAGCTATCAGATTTGCAGAAGACAAAGCAGGATGTGGTCCAGAAGGATAGCTAGGTGTATCTAAGGAGTTTTGCAAATTGAGATATTACAAAATTATACTTTTTCTGAACATTGTAATGTTGGCGAAACAATGGAAATTTCAAATATAAAAAATATTGGAAAAACTTGATGACCTATCAGGCTATCCAAGTGGACATCACTAATATTGAAGGTGTGCCTATAATCCCTAATTATTCTGATCTCTCATTATCCAGCTTTTACTGAAAATGTAGCTTCCTCTGTTTATCAAAAAGCTGTATTTTCATTTCTGGTCAAATTAGTTTGAGTAAAAAATTCTCCAAGAAGCTGGGCATGGTGGCACATGCCTTTAATCCCAGCACTCAGGGGGCAGAGGCAGGTGGATCTCTGTGAGTTCAAGGCCAGCCTGGTCTACATAGAGAGTTTCAGGATAGCTTGGGGCTATAGGAGGACCCTGTCTCAAAAAGCCAAAAAAAAAAAAAAATTCTCCAAGAAGAGAACTTGCAGTTAGCGTGAGAAAGTAGAAGGCAGCTTGCTGTGAGGAGAACAGACTGCTGGAGGAAGTGAGGAGGCCAGGTCCCCAGCAGGGCAGAGTTGGCAGTAACAGCACTCATTGGAAGCCCAGCCTCCTCCAGGACCACTAACACGTACTTAAGTACATGGCCCTACTTAATCCTCACCAAAGCCTGGGCTGTTTGGAGAAGTGATATCAGGTCTATTTACATATATGGAAGTGGGAATCAGAGGAAAATAACATCTGGGGGCCACACAGCTAAGATGGGATGGAGCCGGCTCTGGACCCAGTCCTCTTCGCCCTGGAAGTCATAACTGGGTGTTGCTTAGGATGAACTGGTTTGGATGGATGAGATGAACTTTGGGAAGATAGAGAACAGAGGCCTTGGGTTCTTTGCTCACCACCTTTGTCTCCTCCTCCTTCTTTTCACTCACCTTGTTCTCTCTCAGACTTCCTTTCTATTTTCCATTTTCCTTCATCCAATTGGGCTGAAAAATGTTTTTTGTTATTTGCTTTATTGGCTTAAGGGAGATTTATGCTTTTTCTTCAGCTTAAATTGAGTTGGATATTTTATATTTATCTAAACAGTTGCAAATAGCCTCCAACTGAACTTTTTTTCCAGATCCAGAGTCCTTAATAGAAAAACAAAAACAAAAATACCTCCTTATCAACCAAAAATGGCCATGTGTATCAAGGTAGACAGAGCCTGTGACTGACAGTGAACACTACGTGCCAGTGCTGCTTTTCTGTCACCAGGGGGCAGCAGATAGCCCTGGAGAGAGAGCCATCAAACTGAGCCCAGTTCCTGAGCCTTTTCAGTGGATGGACATTCCTCCTAATCTGATTAGTATGCAATGGGGTTTCACGAACTTGCTTGGAAACAATTTCAACTGTTGCTCAGAAGACATTTCATCCAAAGAAACCAAAGGTCGCTCTGATATATAAAGAACCTTTGATGGCATCTACTGTTTTTAAGCCAGTTTGGCTTCTAATTAAGATCATTATTTTTGAAATTATGTTAAACTCCAAATAACCTGCTTAAAATGGTCTTACAGTTTAATGTTTGTGATTCCTGATCTAAGAGGAAGAGAAGGCTTCTTGCTAGAGTGGAGCAGACCAGCCTCAGATGTCAGTACTGCTTCCTCAAATCATAATCATTTGGAGAATTAGTTATCCCAAACAGGCAAAGTTCACATCATATTAATAAACATACATTTGACTAGCTACTCAGTGCTTAGATATTCAGAAAATGAATCTCAACCAGATGTGATTTTTGTCCCTAGCATGCATTGGTAGTGGGGAGACACTTAACTGTCACAGATAGAGAGAAGCTATTTGCATCAACAGGTAGTGACCAGGGATGCTGCTAAATATCTCACCTGCACATGGCAGATCCCAGCCCCAATCTCCCCAGTCCTACAGAATTCTGGTTCAAAATGTCAAGAAGTCTGACGTAAAGCTAGTTGTAGTGGTGAACACCTGTAACCTCAGCATTTATGATACTAAGACAACCTGAGTCTGGGGCCCAGTCTGGGCTACACGGTGAGGTCTATCTAGCACATGCATCATGAGGCCCTGTCTCAAAAAAAAAAAAAAGTAAATAAATAAATAAATAAATAAATAAATAAAACCCTGATACAGAGGAACATAGAATAACTTAGTTACCTGGTCCTGAGTTCTAGAACCTCAATTACAGCTATCATTTTGAAGTTTCCATGTGCCTAACACTAGGACTTCATTGGACTAATTTACTTAATGCCCTCAATAACCCCACCTTCTTTCCTGTACTTTACAAATGAAACAGATGCTTATAAGGTTAGAAACAATGGCCAGGATCATTGCACTTGAAACCCAGGAAGCAAGTCTAGATTCTTAAGCTTAGTATTAGGACAACTGTCTTTCACATGGGCATCAATAAATGATTCCAGCCTGTGGTATCAAGGCAAAGAAGGCTTCTGGGGAAAGCCATCCTCTGGGACCTTCTCAGAGCAAGTCACTTTAAGGGCCATGCACACATCCAGACTTTTCACCGTTAGTCACTGATCATGAGGAAGGGGCTACATGCCACTGAGAGAGGCTCTTCCATGACCCAATGGGTGATGGGATGTACAGGGCAAGACCTGCTGACTCACCTGTGAGCAGCATGTTCTACTGTTCTAGCTGCATTGTGTAGAATGAACTCAGCTCAACCACTAAACATTCACATTTGCAAACTCGACTGATGATACCACCAGGACCCGGAGGTCACGGTGCACTCTCCTCCAGGATGAAGCATGCTGGGAACTGAGAATCAACCAATCAAGCGATGTGGCTGATGTTTGCCCTAGGCAGCATCCTGGGATCCAGAAGACAAGGGGGAGAAAATCTTAAGTGAAAAAGAAAGTACAGGGCCCAAGGTTTGGGGTGTATTTGGTGATGAGGAGAAAACAGGCTGGTAGAGAGAACACTTTAGGAAAAACAAGCAGAATGAAGCAGTACGGTTTGTGTAGCAAAAGTGTTAGGTTATAAAAAGGCCATGCACCTCCAGCCCCCAGATAAAAAGGCACATGAGGCTTAAGTCATTCCAGGAACATGATTTACCTCCATGTGGGACTGCAGGCACGTGGTGGGACAGGAGCATCAGAGGCAGGTGCAGGGGGCAGGGGCAAGGGCAAGGGCAAGATGGCGACTGGGGTCCACCCATTTATAACCATGGGGCGGGGCCTCAGGTACAGGGGAAGAAGTCAGAAGATTGACAGCCAGCCTCTGGAGGAAGTGAGCGTCTGTGTGCCTCTTGGAATTCTGGGAACTCAGATCTAACATAAAGGAATCCAGAGATCTGGGCTTTCTTCAAAGCAAAGAATGGCTCTGTCTCTCCAGAGCACCAGGCCTGGGGCAGCTTCACTATCAGTCAAGGTAAACTTCAATAAAGGCTATGATATACGGAAGAAAAGTCACCCCTCTCTACTTGCTAACCATTGTACCCCTACGCATATAATTCCACATAGTGAAAGAGGGAGTCGGGCATGGTGGCGCACACCTGTAATTCCAGCACTCGGGAGGCAGAGGCAAGCAGATCTCTGTATGTTCAAGGCCAGCCTGGTCTACACAGCGAGCTCCAGGCCAGTGGAGATTAAAGACCAAATAAATAAATAAATAAATAAATAAATAAATAAATAAATAAATTAGAGGGAAAGAAATGAGCCAAGAACAAAGAATGAATGAGTGAGCAGGAAGGTGGTCAGAGACAAGGTGGGGATTTCCTCAAGGGTGGAAGGAACTCAAGTCTTGGAACCAATCAGTTACATGTGGATGGAGATAATAGGGAAGCTGGTAACACTTGACCATGAAAGTGGACTCGGTGGGCTCCTGAACTTCTGTGATCCATTGCTTACATAGTATTTTCTGCAGGTAAAAGAATGGGGGAGGGAGCTGTCCTGTGACTGTGGCCCTGGCCTCTCTTCCAAATCTAGACGTCCAACAGTGAGTATGTATGTTGATTCTCCTTCCTTCCCTCCTGCCCCAACTCCTGCTGCACAGGAGGTTTCCAGTAGCAAAAGGATCAGTTGTTCAATTGCAGCAGGTCTTTAAATGCTTACCAAATATTCAACATTTATAAACTATAAAAACTGAACTGGTCTGAAGAGTTTGCAGAATACTTCTTTTGTTACACACACACACGCACACACCCTCATGTAGGCTAAAACTAAAGTCCCTGTGCTACCAAGGGTGACCTTGAACTCCTGATCCCCCTGCCTCTATCTCCTGAGTGCTGGGATTACAGGTATGTGCTACTACATCTGGCGATGTAACACTTTTCAAAATAAAACAGTGGAATATGGAGGCCCAAAATATGAAAAAAAAAAAAAAAAAAAAAAAAAACAACCCTGTCTTGGGCTCTGGGGTAGGAGAATCAGAGCTCTCTCATAGGTCTTCCTGCTGGTGATTTCTAAGAAGTCAATGGAAAAGAGGCAGCAGCAGCGGCTAGCTAGATCCTCTAGCCTGAAAATAAACCATATGGATCTGCTTCTAGTTCTGGATGGTAAAATACATCAAACAAATAGCAGAGTGTGACTTACTAGGTTCACCTTACAGAAAGCAGTGGTGGGAAATTACACCATGTAGAGACAGCAGAATCTGGACTCCCAGCCCTGTGCTCTGGTTGGCCCTACCCAAACACACTGGTAATTACTGCATCCTACTCCATTTTAAAAAGGCATTCAACAAGCATGTGACTATAGCTGATGTGTGTGTGTGTGTGTGTGTGTGTGTGTGTGTTTTGCCCACGTTTCTAAGTGTACCACATATGCAATGCCCACAGAGGCCAGAAGAGGGTGTCAAATCTCCTGGAACTGAGTTACAAATGTCTGTTAGTTCCCATGCACGTGCTGGTAACTGAACTCAGGTAGGTCCTTTACAAGAACAGCCAGCCAGTGCTTTTAACTGCTGAGCCATCCCTTTAATCCCCAGTTACTTTATCAAAAAATACATTTATTTCTTAAGTGGGTGTGTTTGGAGGGTCTGGGCACTCCTGTGCCACAAGCGTGCCTGTGGAGGTCAGAGGTCAACTTGCAGGAGTTAGTTCTCTCCACTGTTGAGTCGTAGGAAGTGAACCAGGTAGTCTGGTCTGCCTGCAAGGACCTTTACTCACGAAGCCATCTCATTGGCCCAGTTTTAAATTTTTGATATAAAATTAATTATAACTGATACTTAAAATATCTAATTGTGAAGTGTATACGCTAAATAACCTCACTCAAGGGCTGAGAATGTAGCCCAGTAGTAGAGTAAATGCTTAGCGTGTACAAGGCCGAACCAAGGGTTAGGGATATAGTACAGTGGTAGTACACTTACCTTCACAGGCCTGAGTTCAAGCCTCACCATGTCGAAATAAAAACACATCTATATCTATATTTTATATAGATATATATCTCCCTGATATTAGTTACATGTCACTCTTACCTTGGAAGAATCAGAATTGGCAGAAGAATGAGCCCCATAAATTTTAAGGACTTCCTCGATTGGGATACTGTTCTATGAAACAACAAAAACAATATGTTATATAAATAAATAAATTTTTAAAAAAGGGAAAAAAAAACAAAAAACACAATATATTGTCATATTGTGGCTTTTCTTTTATTATGAAACAAAGTTATAGTTCCAGTTGGTCCACAGAATTTCTAAGTAAATAGATAAACAAATTTTATAAACAATAATTGTCTATGTCGGGGCTGGAGAGATGGCCTAGCGGTTAAGAGTGCCGACTGCTCTTGCAGAGGACCCGGGTTCAATCCCCAGCACCCACATGGTGGCTGAAAACCGTCTTTAACTCCAGTTCCAGGGGAATCTGATGCCCTCTTCTGACCTCCGCAGCATTGCACAACGTGGGTACACAAACCTACCTGCAGACAGTACATTCATACACATAAAAAATAAATAAAATTGAAAAAATAAAAAAAATTGTCTATGTCTATCTTTTTTCTTTTTGGTGTCATCTATAAATATTTTTGCAGTATAGTATGGAAGTCAAAATTTTTTATCTCTTTAAAATAAAATATTTTACTATTAGTAAATCATAAACATTTGGAAGCACCATTGAAAAATATAAATATGCATTATATCAAAATGAGCACAGAAGACATACAGTATCCACATATATAAACTTCTTTTCCTTACCATTAAGACTCCAGCATAAGATGATAAGATCATTGCTTCTCGTTCTCTTCGGTTCGGATATACAGGTCTTCCATGAAGTGGCTTTTTCCTGAGGAGGAATATGGATGGAGAAGAGCAGGGTATGTACATGTGGGTGAGAGGTCGTGCATGTGTCTGTGTATGGAGACCCAAGGTCAAACTCAGGTGCTGTTCCCCAAGAGCCATCCACCTTATTTTTTGAGGTGAGGTCTCTCAGTGGGACACTGTCTCTGTCTCCTCAGTGCCGGGATTACACATGCTTACCACCAAGGTGCTCATCCTTTTACATAGGTGGTGGGGATCAAACTCCGTTCTTGTTGCACAGCAAGCACTTTGCCAACGGAGCTGTCTCCCAGTCCTTGTTCTTTTTGATGGCTGTTAACCCATAAGTAATCTGCAGTGGCTTGGTGCCATCCACATTTTTATAGGATTGATATGACTAGCTCTCTGTTAGTGAAGTACACACTTAGAATTTCTAGTCCTCCAGTAATGATACATTGTCTTTTTATCTGTTTTCAGACACTATCGCGTGGATACAGACTGACCACTGTGATGGGTAGCTATGGTTATGCGAGTCAGGACCTTTTCCCCATCTCACAATTTGCTTAGGTGGGGGTTGCCTTACCATACTGTAAGCTTACATACTTCCAGGGATGTTGAAAGCACCCTTAGATTCCAAGCATGGGGATTCCTGGTGTATTCCACAGTGAGACAAATCAGGAACAGGGATACAGACAGGTTCCATGTTTGCTTACTATTTGTTTAAATCCATCTTACTTTAGACTGACTGTCCTAATGAAGTGAGCCGAAGCCACTAGTTCACCTTTATCAAGACAGGAGGTAGATCCTGGAAGCAACAGGTGAGGTGGATTTTTAATTATATTTATTTATTGTGTTGGTATATCTGTATGTTGGGGAGTGCATGTGCCGTGGCACCTGTGGGGACATCAGGATTTGCAAGAGTTGGCTCTCTTCTTCTACTATGTGAGTCCTGGGATCAAACTCAAGTTGTTGAACTCATGGTCCAGCACCTTTGCCTGCTGAGCCATTTCCCAACCTGTATTTTTAAGTACTATTCCCAGACCAGTTCACAAACTTTTCAGGCACAGAGGGAATCAAGTCTGCCTCCTCCCTATTCTCTCTTTCTCTTGTTCTAGCTCCCAGCCCCCCTCTGTTGCTCTTTCCTTAAGCTTGTTAAAACTGTGTGTTTTTTAAATTTTTTTATTATTTTTTATATGTATGAATGTACTGTCTCCATGTAGGTTTGTGCACCCGTGTTGTGGAATGCTATGGAGGTCAGAAGAAGGTGTCAGATTTCCCTGGAACTGGAGTTAAAGACGGTTCTTAGCTGCCATGAGGGTGCTGGGAATCGAACCCAGGTCCTCTGCAAGAGCAGTAGTTGCTCCCAACCTTTGAGCCATCTCTCCAGCCTCCAAAGTGATTTTACTGTCAGTTCCTAACTCCTATACTGAGCCAGGACCAGATGCAGTCCAAGGCTGTGGAACAGGGAGAGTATCTGGACTTTGGAATGAGCTGTTCGATCTTGGCCTTATAGATCCCTGTTTTAATCAATTGACTGAGTCTGTCCAGTCACTATACACAGCAGAAAATGCTGACAGTCCTAGAAAGGAAATTATCCCATGACTCAGATACATATCTGCTTACACACTTAAGAAACTGTAAAATAGACCTTGGGAAACAATTACAGATATAAAACTATAATTCTGTTAGTTTTGAAATTCTATTTCTTTGGATGACATATGTGGAGGAGTTGGGCATTCTTAATTACAGTTTGTTCTTAGTTATTATCTTGGCCTCCAAACATGTGGCTCTGAGCATTTATGAACTCATACATGGCTCGATCCAGAATTTCTTAAGGACTTAGTAAAAGATAATAGTCATTTTCATAGCTAGACAAAGGAAATTTGATGGGGTCTATAATAAGGTCTTTGATGAAAAAAAGTATAATTGTTTGGCCAATAACATGAAATTTCATATGAAATAGAATGCAGTCTTTTTCTCCCATCTTATATGTCCTTTGAATTTTCATCAACATTTATTAAAGTACCAGACTGAAGAAAAGCTGTATAGGAGGTGGAAGATTTGTGGGAAATTTGATGCTTTCTTTATTAGTTAAAAAAGTTCAGATGTCAGGGCTGGAGAGATGGCTCAGTGGTTAAGAGTGCCAACTGCTCTTGCAGAGGACCAGGGTTCGATTCCCAGCACCCACATGGCAGCTAAGAACCGTCTTTGACTCCAGTTCCAGGGGAATCCAACACCCTCTTCTGACCTCCGCAGCATTGCATGACACAGGTGCACCAACCTACATGCATACAGTACATTCATACACATTAAAAAAAAAAAAACTGCTGTTCAGATGTCAACTGGGCATGATGTACAATACAGCATAGTCATGCTTCTCAGGAGCATTCCATGCAAGAGACTTGTCCTGGAACTCACTCTGTAAACCAGGCTGGCCTTGAACTCACTGAGATCTGCCTGCCTTTGCCTCCTGAGTGCTAGGATTAAAGGCGTGCACCACCACACCTGGCACAAGAGACTCTTTTTAACCTGATGGAAACCAATTAGTAGAAATACAAAATGTGTAAGCACAGCTATGACTTCTTCAAGCTGCAACTGAGGGCTGTCTTCAGGTTTCTGACTGGGGGAGGAAGGTTGCCTTTTCTTTTTAGAGTGCCTCATAGGAAGATACAAGACAGGGCTGGAACTTCCTCCATAATCAGAGCCATGTGTTAAAAAGAAAAACAACAGGGGCTGAGGAGATGGCTCAGCAGGTAAAGCGCTTGCCTTGTGCAAGCATGGGGATGTGAGTGTGGACACCTAGCACGTGTGTGAAAAGCTTGGCATGGTGGCAGGGGCCTGCTCTCTTAGTGCTGGGGAGATGGGCACAGGAGGACCCCAGAGCTCTCTGGCCAGGAAGCATTGCTGAATTCCAGGTTCAGTCAGAGACTTTATCTAACAAAATAAGATGGAGAAAAAGGAGAGAGAGAGAGAGACAGAGAGAGAGAGAGAGAGAGAGAGAGAGAGAGAGAGAGAGAGAGAGAGGAGGAGGAGATGCCAACATGCCAACATTGACTCTGGCATCCACACACGTGTGCTCATGCCACCCCATACATACACACAGGAACAGATACACATACACCTCCCTCCACACTAAATCAATGGATTAGAAAGAAAGCCAAACATTTCCACCTACATTTCCTCCCACTTGAGCCAAGTTAAGTCTTCCGAGTGATCCAGCCATTGCCAAGCAACACTGATAGCCAAGTCATAGTGGGCCTGAAAGCAGAGCGCAGAGAGCAAAGGGGACAGGCTGAGACCACGCAAAGCACTCCCCGGACCCAGCGATGACTGTCCTGCTAAGCCTGTTCTTCTCATGTTTAAATTGGGAAGGATCTTATCTATAATATCTTATCTTAATAATCCAAATACTCAGCTAGAAATGCTTTGGATCTTTAAGCATTCAGTTTCCTACTAAAGTTATTTGATACGTGTGGTCCAGAACAGAAAGAATACTCAGCTGGAAACTGTAGAATTTGGCCTCAAATTGGTATTGCCACCAACTAATGGTATATTCTTAGGTGTGTCATTAATGATCGTTGGGCCTCAGTCCCCTCAAGTTTTATAATGGCAAAAGGTGAGGGTGGAAAACTACAGAAGACAATTTCTGATTCTGTATGGTATTAGAGATGCACTCCTAGATCACCGGGGAGTGGGAAATGGGAGGGACTGTTTTGTTCACCAGGGGAGGGTGGGAGAATCCTAGGAGACTTCTCAGGGAAGCCTTCTTCAGACCTAGGGTTTGTAGGAAAGGGAGTTTCTGCAGATGGAAAAGGACATTCCAGGGGAAGGGAGTGGCATGAACAAAGGGCCAAAGGCAGATCTGAGTAGAGAGAACTTTGCACCAGCTACAAAGCTGAGGGTCAATTTGGAAGTTCATAGCTATCATTATGATAACCTTTTCCCTGGTTTGTGAGAATTTGTATTTAGTATTCATATTGGCTATCAAAGATTCTTTCTTCTTTCCTTACTACCCCAATACCCAGGAAAGGGAAGGGTGGTTTGAGTTTGGTTATTTTAGAAGTGGTCTAAGGTTCTAACATTTTCTAAACCATATAATTATTCCCTCCAGGGACAGAACCAAACTGAAATGTCAACCTAAATAATAAATAAGGGGGTTGGGCGCACTTGTTGAAACCTCGTCTGGAGTTTGATACTAGAATTAGCTACTCTGGCATCACCTGCATAGTCGTTAGAAATTTAAGCTCCCAGCCCCAACTTTGACCTCCTGAATCAAGACAGCTCTGTAATAACACCTCATTAAAGTTTCAGAGGTAGGGCTCTGATCTATTTAACGTCCTGGTGTAATATCTGCACAGAGAGTCAGGCCAAACTACAGTCAGCTCCAGTGAGCCTGGTCTCACTCTGATAGGAGAAGAAACTATCCTTTCTTCCTTCTCAGTGCAAGGAAAGCAGAGCTCACTGCTTTCTTTTTGGATTGGATACTTCTGTGATTTCTTCTCTAATTTCTGTGAAATATGCTTGCAGAACCTAACAGGAGCCTGAGTTTCAGTATGAATAGCACAAAGGAATTTAGAATTTTATGCATTGCTTTGCCTTTTCCTCCACCAATGCAAATGATAAGTGATTATTGCTGAAAACTGAATGTTTGATAAGTTTGTCAATGTTTTTAATACCATGAACGGAACATTTGACTTTGAAGCCATTTGTTTCCTAATTTTTCTTCCCTACTTTATTCTCTCATTCTTTTTGCTTTCTGTTTAGTGGGTAGAGATGATCATACAGACAACCTTATAATGAGGAAAAGCACAGTGTGTGTGTGTGTGTGTGTGTGTGTGTGTGTGTGTGTGTGTGTGTGGTGAATATTAGCTTGCCTTACATGCAAATTTGATCCTTGCTCTGCCCCTTACTACATACAGAACACAAATGAGAGCTATACCAGCATGCCTTTCTTTACCATATCATCTAGAAAGGTGAGTTGCCTTCTTCCTTTTGGGTCAAATTCATTTTCCCGAAGTCTGATGCCAATATAATCTGCCCTTAAAAGCAAGAGAGCAGCATTGAACCATTTTGGGAGACACAGGGCTCCATCTGTAGAAAGAAGCTTTCTTTCCAACCCTCCCTCCAAGATCAAAATGCAACAGAAGTCACTGATGGCTTGGTAGCTGAATTAATATTCAGTTTTGATTTGTGTGACAGTCCTGCAATGCTGCAGATTTAAAATCCCTAACCATAATGAATTTAGATCATATTTATCTTGAAAATAAACTCATCATTTGGATTACTTACAGGAAAGCAGGAAAGATCCCAAATAACCACATAGGCAAGGGTTATTTTTTTAAGACTAAGGCTATAAGACCTACTTTTTAAAATATAAAGATTTCCTTGCTGCCCATGATAAATCTAGATATGAAAAATACTATAGACAGGCATTATTTTACCTCATGTCCTTTTCTTCTTAGAGTGCAAATACCCATAGGAGATGTTCGTTATGACTAAAAATGTATAGGCAGTTCTATTTCAGTCTATCCTTATCAGAGCTTTTCCTAATAGGAGCTTTTAGTAATGGGAGTTGGGTTAAGCACTATGGAAGAACAGGAAATTGTACCATCCAGGAAAGTACAGAGACTCTGGAATCTCCAAGGTTGGTCTTGGTAAATCTGATAAGGCCAGTTCTGCCTTCATTTCACACATAACTGTTACTGTGTGAAGGATGACTTTGGTTTTAGTTTCTAAAATTTTCTTCTGAGTCATTAAGATTTTCAGATTGATAGCAGTTCTTGAAATTTGTGCTGATAGTCTAAAGTAAATTAAAGATAGTCTAAATGCATTCTTTATAAAACTGTAATTCTGTTAGTTTTGAATTGGGCATTCTTTTTTTTTTTTTTTTTATCTTTTCGAAACAGGGTCTCCCTGTTGCTCTTGCTGTCCGGGAACTCACTCTGTAGACCAGGCTGGCCTTGAACTCACAAAGATCCACCTGCCTCTGCCTCCCGAGTGCTAGGATTAAAGGCATGCACCACCACGCCCGGCAAGTTGGGCATTCTTAATTAAAGTTTATTCTTAGTTATTATCTTGGCCTCCAAACATGTGGCTTTAAGCATGTATGAACTCATACATGGCTTGATCCAGAATTTCTTAAGGACTTAGTAAAAGATGATAGTCATTTTCATAGCTAGACAAAGGAAATTTGATGGGGTCTATAATAAAGTCTTTGATGAAAAAAAGTATTATCGTTTGGCCAATAACATGAAATTTCATGTGAAATAGAATGCAGCCTTTTTTTTTTCTCCCATCTTATATGACCTTTGAATTTTCATCAACATTTATTAAGTACCAGACTGAAGAAAAGCTGTATAGGAGGAGGAAGATTTGGTGCCTTCTTTATTACTTAAAAAAGTTCAAATGTCAGCTGGGCATGGTGGCAGAAGACTTTTTAAAACTTTTATTTAGAATTTTGTGATTTTCATACAATATAATTTGATATATTTAATCTCAGTACTTAGAAGGCAGAAACAGGTAGATCTCTCTGAGTTCAAGCCAGCCTGGTCTACATAATGAGTTCTAGGCTCACCAGGCCTACATAGTAAGATCCTATAAAAAAAATTCAGATGCCAAGAAGGAGATCAATTGTTTGGTTGATAAAGTTGATAATAAAAGAGGCAGAAGCTGTGATTTAAATTCTGGATCCTTCCTAGGGATTTCTCTGTCTTTCCCCAGAAAGGCAGCAAACATCCAGTAAGGACACATCCTGTCCCCACAGGCTGCTGTGCTGTGAAGGTGCCTTGGACATGCATGCTGCTGCAGAAGCATCCTCCCAAGAGATTCTGCATCCTGCTCTGCACCGCATGTGGGCCCTTCCTGGCCAGAGACAGAGGCCAGAGCATCTTTCAGCTTTCTCAGGTAGTTCAGGAAGAGATCCTTCCTAGGCTTTTGCCCATCTGCCAATATCCAGACTGTCCATGTGACAACCTGCCAAATACAAGAATCAGAAATGAAAATCATTCTGAGTAATACTCACAGCAGCTTTTTCACCTCCTTCTTTATGAGCCTTCTTTCCATGACGGTAG
The DNA here is from genome assembly GCA_009823505.1 of Rhizomys pruinosus. Taxonomy (NCBI): domain Eukaryota; kingdom Metazoa; phylum Chordata; class Mammalia; order Rodentia; family Spalacidae; genus Rhizomys; species Rhizomys pruinosus. Next base: position 4,145,671 of record VZQC01015508.1, read on the forward strand.
GCTTATGCAACTGAGCAGGTATCTGCAGCCTACACTGCACCTGATATCCTTTAGGAAAACCCAACCTCTGCAAGCCTAGAAACTACAGCAGCAAATAAGAGAGAATTTGAATTAGGGATGCTGTTGTTACAAATACCAGTCATGGAGTCTGAGGCTGTGGAAGGGATCCAAGAGTGCACAGAATTCAGGCCTCTTACCCACAGGGTACAAGTGAGAAAGTGATCTGGAGACTAGTACACTGTGCCTTATGTCTATCTGACAGCTTTTATTCAAGCTTTCCTTTTTAAACATCAATTAATTGTGTGTGTGTGTGTGTGTGTGTGTGTGTGTGTGTGTGTGCAGGTGTGCATGTGCCATGGCACATGTGTGAAGGTCAGAGGACAACTCCCAGAAGTCATTTCTCTCCTGCTACCACATGGGATTTGGGGAATGAACTCAGGTGTTATATGCACAGGTGCCTTTACCTGCTGAGCTGTTTCACTGGTCGTCCTTCGAGTTTTTTTCCACACTTACCATGTACTTATTCTTGTTAATCTAGCATGTGAGACAGAAATGGTCCAAGTAGTAGCTGACAAGGCTATTTGGCCAGAACGACCCAAACACAAAAGACTCATCATCTGAATATTTTGGGGTTTCTTGTGTATAGCTGATACAGTGACGCCTGGTGTGTTTACCCTGGAGTGACAGACCGTTCATAATGGAATTGTGCATGACGATGTATCTTCAATGATTACCCTGACTTTGAACCAGAAGTTGAAGACCAGGTAAAGGGATGAAAACAGGTCCAAAGTTGCAAAAAAAAATTTATGAAAAAGTCATCACTGTTGAACAGGGGCACTCAGCAGGAGTTATGAAAGGGGTCAGTTCTATCAGTAATGTTTGTATTTATTTTAAAAGGAGAATCAGGGCTGGGGAGATGGCTCAGCAGTTAGGGGCACTGGCTGCTCCTGCAGAGGACCTGGGTTGGTTCCCAGCACTCATATAGTGGCTAACAATCATCTGTAACCCCAGTTTCAGGAATCTGACGCCATCATTTGAGCTCCACAGGCATTGCACAACATAGGTGCACTTACATACAGGCAAAACACTCAAATATGTAAATAAATAAATAAATAAATAAATAAATAAATATTTTTTTAAAGTATAAGAATCTGGGCTGGAGACATGGCTTAGCAGTTAAGAGCACTGGCTGCAGAAGACTCAGGTTTGAGTCCCAGCACCCACATGGCAGCTAACAACCATCCATAACTCCAGTTCCAGAAGAGGGGAATTCTTTAAAAAAGAGATAAGAATCAGGGCTGGAGAGATGGCCTAGCGGTTAAGAGTGCCAACTGCTCTTGCAGAGGACCCGGGTTAAATCCCCAGCACCCACATGGCGGTTGAGAGCCGTCTAACTCCAGTTTCAGGGAAATCCAATACCCTCTTCTGACCTCCATGGCATTGCATGACACGGGTGCACAAACCTACATGCAGACAGTACATTCATACACATATGAAAATAAATAAAAATTAAAAAAAGAGATAAGAATTACATTGCAATGGCTGGTTATATGTGTCATCATGGCTGGGACATTGTCATCAGATATTTGGTCAAATATTATTCTGGGTATTTCTGTGAAAATGTTTTCTGAATGATATAAATGTTTAAACTGATGGAACTGGGAGTAAAATAGATTGTTCTCCATAATATGAATGGGCCTTATTTAATGGTGGAAAACCTTGAATGAATAAAGGTTGACTTCTCCTAGCAAGAAGGAACTGCCAGCAAACAGCTTTTAGATTCTAACTGTAGCTCTTTCAGGGGATTCTAGACAGCTAATTAGATTATGAACTGTCCAAGCCTCTGCAATCATGTGAACCAAATTCTTTTTTAAAAATCTTATTATTTTCCAAGGGTTCTCCACACTGCTTTTGGAAAGCAGTGTGGAGAACCCTTGGAAGACTTGGAATGAACTTGCCACCCGACCCAGCCATACCACTCCTGGGCATGTACCCTCAAGACTTATGCCACCACAGAGATACATGCACGGCCATGTTTATTGCAGCTCTCTTCACAATAGCAAGGAGCTGGAACCAACCTAAATGCCCCTCAACTGACGAGTGGACAGAGAAAATGTGGTACATCTACACAATGGAGTTCTATGCAGCAGTAAAGAAAGACGACATCACGAGCTTTGCAGGAAAATGGCTGGAGCTAGAGGACATCATGCTGAGTGAAGTAACACAGTCCCAGAAAAACAAACGACGAATGGTATCCCTCATCTGTGGATGCTAGTGCCAATTACCCAGTTGTAAGTATTTCTTGTGTAGGGCCCCCTGAGCTTTTGTACAAAGCAGTTGGGCATAATGCATTTTGGAAACAACAACACATCTGCATGCCTAACCGTGACCTGGACATGACTCTTCTAACCCAGTGGATGGGACCACTCAGTTTTGATATTTCTGTTTCTAGGATGGCTCTGTTAGGAGACTTAACACAATTGACCTGTACAGTATGGCAACACTCTTACCGCCTGAGCTATATCCTCAAGCCTATGAAACACTTATTTTACCGAAAATATTTAAATATTTATTTTATTTATGTATTTTGCCTGTATATCTTGTAGGTGTTACCACCTACACTCAAATGCCCCGTAAAACAGAAGAGGAAGCTGGATCCCTGGGAACTGGCGTTTCGGTGGTTTTCAACAATTTCTTCGTGCCTAATAAATGGGTTTTGGCACACTGAAGCATAGCAAAAAGAAGAAAATGGGGTTCCTCTGGAAGAGTAGAACCATTGCTCTTATCTGCTGAGCCGGCAATCTCCTCTAGCTCCCCCCTATTTCTTAACACTTTCTCCCTATCTCTCATCACTCTCACCCCACTCCTCCACACAAACCACACACATAATTGAGTGCAACGTCTTTTTTCTTCACCCGTAGCTCGTTTTCAATCTCTTGGAACTTTCTAACCTCATGACCAGACTATGAGACTAACGGCTCACTTTTGTTTATCTTATACTATTTATTCATAACTTGAAGACACTCACATCATGAACTCCGAGACAGGACAGAAACGTGCTCCACCTTGTGTGTTTTCCATGTTGAGTTTTGGAAGAGTGCACAGTCATTGTGCAATATGACTTCTGATCTTGTGGTAATGTCCTGAAGGAAGGAACAATGGAACTCGCTCAAATGCCTTTTTTTTTCCTGGATGTCCTTGGCCTCCCTCCCTTCCCTCCCAGGTGCAGGGAGGCACCTCTGGCCTAGGAAGTTAGATTCTGCTTCCAGGGACAATTAGGTTTTAGGGCTTACTTTGGGGAGACGGTAACAGTGATCTTTCCTGTTATGTAGAGTTCCATGTTACAAAGACATATGTTAAATAGTTATATGCATTCCTCATTTTGTTTTTTAATTTTATTATATTTCTATGTGCGTTCTGCAGTGTACTTGCCTGCATAGGTGTGGTAATGCACCTGTGTAGTGCACTGCCCACAGCCGCCGGAGAGGCGGCTGTTGAATTCATTGGAACTGGAGATAGAATGGTCATTAACAGCCATGTAGGTTCTGAGAATTGAACCTGGATCCTCTGTAAGAGCATCCAGTTCTCTTAGCTCTGAGCCCTCTCTCTAGGCCCCTGCCATTCCTTTCATTTATAAAAAATTATTTATGATTTTTAATGATTTTTATTTCTGTGTATGATGTATTGCCTGCATGTGTGTATAGTGCACCTCTGTCATATAAAACACCCATGGAAGTTCAGAAGAAAGTGTTGGATTACCCCAAATCTGGGGTTACATATGGTTGTCTGCTGCCATGTGTGCTGGGAATGGACCCTGGGTCCTCTGCAACAGCAGCCAGGTGCTCTTAAACCCTGAGCCAACTTTCTAGGGCCCCCTCTTCATATTTTAATCAGAGAAGCCTCACCCATGAGCTTAGTATTTGTGCAGAAAAGATAGTCTCTCCTATAACTTGGTGGTGTGTTCTTAGGATTTGGATTTGGTATGTGTGGTGATGGGGTTGGGGGAAGAGGTACGTGTAAATAGTATCTAACAAACCAGCATATGTGAACACAGTATTTTTGCATAAAATTTATTTTTGCATAACTTTTAAGCTCTGCAGACCTAGAGACCAATAAAATATTCTAGGGTAAAACAGGCAAGTTAACAATGCTCCTCTAGGGATTTAGGACATGGTCTGGGCACATCTTGGGGCAAGTCTGGCAGGATTAGAGGTTGTGGATGGTCACAGGATTCTCTTTTGCATCCGTGGTTCTGAGCATTGGCTGTGCTTCAGGGCCACTGAGGAAACTTTAAAACTCCTGGAACTATTAACTTAGAATCTCTGAGGAGGATACGAAGCCATTCCTATTCTGTGAACTTCTCCAGGGGTCTAACATGCAAAAAAGTTGACAATAACTGATATATGTGGAAGACTGAGGGACAGCCTGGGTGGTACTCCATTACTGCAGCAGTACTAACCATCAACTGGGGGATAGTTCACTTCACTTCCTAAAAAAGAGGTAGTGAGAGAAACTGTCACTGAAATATCTTAGAGGTGATTTCCCCAACCTAATACTTATACTTTGGTCTTAAAAGCAGTGTTCTCTTTTCTTTTAAAAGTAAGAAACTAAGGGCCAGGGAGTTGCTTAGTCAGTAAAAATGCTTGCTGCGCAAGCTCGAGGGCCTGAGCTCAATCTCAAGCACACCTGTACTGTAAAAAGCTGGGTACAAGAACCTGTCATCTTAGCATTGGGGACGCGCATGAGACCAGAGGATCCTCTGGGGGTTGCCTGGCAGCAGTTAGCCAAATGGGTGCGTCTGGGTTCAAAGAGAGGCCTATCTAAAAAAAATAAGGCCATGGCTTTTAATGATTTTAAAGCCTGCTCACCATAAATACAACCATGGCACCCTTATCAAAGCCGCGAACCTCTGGCTAGACCAGTTATCGGCCCTGGCGGAGAACCCACTACTATTTCTTCTGCTAATGGTAATGACTTACCACTAGAACACTACAGATTAGTGCATCTCTCTCAAACTCTCATCAGAGAAGCTTTTCTTATTTCTTATTTATTTATTTATTGGTCTTTTTGAGCCAGGGTCTCCCTGTGCCCCAGCTGCCCTGGAATCCTCTGTTAGACCAGTCTGGCCTTGAAATCAAAGATCCTCCTGCCTCTGCCTCTGAGTGCTAGGGATTAAAGGCGTGCACCATTTTTTTTTTAATGTGTCTGAGTGTACTGTCTGCATGTAGGTTGGGTATACCTGTGTCGTGCAATGTGGCAGAGCTCAGAAGAGGGCGTCGGTTTCCCCCTGGAACTGGAGTTAAAGCACAGTTCTTAGCCGCCATGTGGGTGCTGGGGAATTGTACCGGATCCTTGTAAGAGCAGTCAGTGCTCTTAACCGCTGAGCCATCTCGCCGGCCCCAAGAAGCTTCTTTTACAGTAAATGGTGATAAGACCTACACAACTGGTATGCATGCAGAGAATAAGAGACTCAGCTCGTAATGGGACAGCTATATCACCCTCCACCCAACACTCAGAGATTATTGTGGAAGAGGGAGTGGGAACACTGTAAGGGGTGACAAGCCAGATTGGTGGCCAGATGACTACAGTTGATGTTTCTAGACAAACAAGGCAGTTGTCCACCCTATGGACTCAATGTAGTCAGGGTAGGGTTAGTGACAACATGCACAAGGGGACCTGACAAGGTCAAGCTGGACAAAATCTCAGCATGGAAGAGGAAAGTGGTCTCAAAGTCCCACCCCTACCTGAGGAGCTACTAGCAATAGATATAACCTCTGGAAGAGGGACAGTCAGTTTTTTTAAAGGGTGTGGGCTCTGGTAGGTCAGCCATGCTCCAGTAGTTGTCCCATACCAGGAGTATGTGGATAGCCAACAATTCTACTTTTATGTTTTTGTTGTAAAAAAAAAAAAAAATGGCAGGAAGATGGGTTGGTAAGGAGGTGGAAGTAGATCTGGGAGGAGACAGGGGAAAGAGTGTGGGTTGAAGCATTTCTAAACCACATACAGTTAGGTCTTAATAAAGGCACAATCTGACTCTTAGCTCCATTTTAAGGCCAGGAGTGGACCCAAACTCTAAGAACCCATTCCTTTACTTTTCTCAGAGAACTATGCTCCCCAGCAGTGCACACTCTCTATTGAAACAATATCTCTAGCATGAACTGGGAAGTAGAGTCAGGACTTTACCTCTCTTATCAGAGAATCTTGCCCTTTGCTCCCAAGGCCTAGAATATCACACACACACTACAACACACACATCACAACACAAACACACACACACTTTTCTTCCATTGTTTGCAATGAGAAAAGCATGGCTTTGGATAATAAAGCATTTTAGAACATTATATTTGTATATAAAGGACATACATTTGGTATATAAGACATTTAGACATACATTCATATACTGTCTTGGGTAGAGGGCAAATGGGGTCCTGAGGGATTAAGTTCATATATCAAGTCACAAGAGAAGCACATGGGTCTCAGTGAGCTTGTTGACCATTATATAACCGTACTTTTTTTGTTTCCAAGGTAAAGGTACAAGTCTCACGTCCAGATTATATCCATATTCTAAAAGTTATTCCTACAGGGGGTGATTGTGATCAAAATAAGTTGTATGAAATTTTCAAGAATTGTTAAAAAAAAATAAAATAAAATGGGGAATTAAATGGTCAGTGAAATAAAATCCCTTGTCACCACGTCTGAGAACCTAAGTTCACTCCCAGATCCCATGGTAAGAAGAAGAGAACCTGACCTCAAACATTGCTATGATTACATACATTCCCCTTGTGGCACTGTGCATCCTCATCACATCTGTACATCATTCACACCACAAAATGAAAAACAAGATTATAAGAATATTCGACAAAGGGCAATTGAAGACACCTGATGTCAACCTCGGGACTCCATATTCATCCACAAACACATGGACAGGTACACAGACACAAAAGTAAGACAAGAACTGTTCTTAGAGTCCACGTGTGTGGTGCACACCTTTAATTACAGCACTTGGGAGCAGAGCAGGTGCTATTTGTGAGTTGAGAGAGATGCCAGCCTGGTCTGCATCGCTACGTTTCAAGCCAGTCAGGGCTACATAGTGAGATCACTCCTCAAACACGTTCAACGAACACCCCAAGAACAAAAACTCTCTGTTCTTAGATAAGTAACCAATGGTGGGGGCTGGAGAGATCACTCAATAGTTAAGGACCTGGGTTTGATTCCAACACCCTGTAGTGGCTAACTAACCCATTCATAAACTCCAGTTCTAGGGGAATCCCAATCCCCCTCAGTTCCTTGGGAACTGCACGACCCGGTGCACTTACACACATTCTGGGGAATACACTCATTACACATAAAATAAGAATCATAAATGAAATATATAAAAAAAGAAAACAATGGTCAGTCTTGAACCTTGGCCTTTCATTTCTTCCCATAGAATTATTAAATTATTTTCTAAGTCATTTTGTGGTTTTATTGTTCTGTCACCATGTGTAGAAGATGAAGTGTCTCCTTAGTTGGCTGAAAAGTAAGAGGTCTAAGCAGCTCCTTCTACTGCAATTAAGTTTCTAAAACACAGCTTGGAATTGGCATTAAGGAGGCAAATTAGCTGTCTTTTTTGCCCTGTATGCTTCTTGAAGGCATAGTGATTGTTCTGTTCCTTTTCCTACCACACTGAGAGTCAAACACAGGATCTCACACATGCTCTGCAAGGGCTTTGCCATCGAGCAACGCAGCAACACCCCAGCATATCGTACTGGGTATGTGCCCTTTCTCATAATAGCGAGAGGGATAGAGCTTACTGGATTCCTGCTGGCTGACAGCTCAGGGCAGAAGTGAAAATTCTGCCTTTACAGACTTTATGTATGTTGGGAGGGAAGCGAAAAAGAAGATAACTAAAAATTGCTTTATAACTTACAGACACTGGATGGTGGGGGCTGTGGGGGTTTGGGCACAACAGCCTGCAGATTGGTTTGCACGAGGATGCTTGTACTATGGATTATTACTTATAGCTAAAAAAAATCGAAAAAAACAACCTAGAGAAAGATGCAGGACAGTTATGGCAGAATGCATGACTGGGATGGGTAGGGGTGAAGGGGAAATAGGGAAATGTGCCTGAACTGAATGGAAAATCATGTATGAAATGCACAAAGCATCCAATAAAAATTAATAAAAAAAGCGTTGAAATTAAATACTGAAAGTGTTTGATCAAGGTCAAATCAATGTACTGTTTACAAATAATGAAAGGAAGAAAATATGCTCTGCAATTGGAATGTTGTATTATTTATTTTTCTGATAATTACTTCAAGTCTAATGCAAGTAGAACTGATGTCAAGTGTGGGATGAATATAAGTGTGGGATCAGTGGATCCACTGCCCTGATCCTTTTCCCTCTTCTCCACTTCAAGATAGGTCTAGCTTATTAGATATATGCAAGCTGTTAAACTACTGGGGATAGAATTTTTTTTATAGAAACTGCATACATTAAAACATCACCTATTGGGCTTGAGAGAGGCCTAGCGGTTAAGAGCGCCGACCGCTCTTACAGAGGTCCGGGTGTTCGATCCCCAGCACCCCACCATGGTGTCTGAGAACGTCTGAAACTCCAATTCCGGAGATACTCCAGTCCAGGGGGAATCCGAGACCCTCTTCTGACCTCCGCGGCATTGCACAACCACGGGTGCACAGACCCTGCATGCAGACAGACATTGAGACACATACAGAAATAAATAACAAAAATCACCCTATCATATTTAAGCACAGCTGTGTTTGTTGACTGTGCAACACTAAAAAATAGACCAGTTTTATTATCTCCAAACTGAAGATGTTCATTTTCTCCCCTTCCCCCTCTGCACACAGCTGGCCTGGGTTCAGGAGAACCCAGTGGAGCGGAGAGCTTGGGCTGTTCCAGGAGACAGTGTCCATTGAGTCTGAGTTGGAGTCATGGAATCATAGGCTGTAAGCATTAGAAGGGATTAAGATTTAGTAATCTTTTCCCTGGCTCAAAGAGATAAGAGATGTCCCTTAGGATACAGTTCAGCTGAGGCAGATGTCAAGCCTTCTCCAGGAGGGTCCAAGTGACCTTGCTTTTAACAAACATGCTTCAGAAAGCCTAGTTGAAACAGATGCCCCAGATTATTTCTTCATGTGTCTCCCTATTGTTGGAATAAAGTATAGCTAGCATAGTCAAGTGTCCTAAGATATTTGTTAGCAGGATAAGCTGTGCATTGGTAACCCTGGACAGAAGTGGAGAATGCCTGTGAGATTATGTGAAACATTTCGTTCTGTTCCTGTGAGCTCTCAGGAAGCTGAAGGTAAACTGTCTTTAGTAAGGGTAGATCTCACCAACATGGCATTGAATTGAAGAAAACGGTTACAAAAGAATGTGTAGGAGCTGATACAGATACATAAATACTTTTAAAAAGTTGGAACGGTTTAAAACTATTACAAGTCATAATCCTCGTGATCAAGCTAGTAAGTGGATAGGGGCCCAAGTGGAGGTTTTCAGGAATTGTGCCAGGATCTGCCCAGCTTTTTAAGTTCACCATGATATACACTTGCCACATATGTTCTTTTGCGTGTATTTCTCACATTTCAATACAAAGTTTTATAAAGGAAGAGAGGCATAAGTAGAATTGTGGATTCATCTTACTATGCTTGAAATAAGCAACATTTAGAAACACAGATATTTGTTATCTGCACTTCTGCAGACTCCATCTCTACAGGCACCGTTAGACAGGATGGCAACTTCATAGTGAACCTCTTTGGCTGCTGTTTTTTGAGTCTCCTAGCTGGACTATAACTCAGTATGTACGACTAGGCTGGCCTCTGTCTCTCACAGAATTGCCAGACTCTGCCTCCTTAGTACTGGAGTTAAAAGTGCGCACCATCTGGCTATAGAGAACTTTATTTGTGTGTGGGGGGATGGAGTCTTTTGAGACAGTGTCTCCCTTTAGTCCCGCTGGCCTGGAACTAAGCTCGATATGTAGACCGGCTGGCCTTGAACTCACAGAGATTCACTGCCTTCCCCGTGCTGGGATTAAAGTATTGTTGAGCCACCACTCCCGGCTATTAAACACTTTTCACTGAAAGAATAAAAGGCTTTCCGGGCACGGTGGTGGATGCCTTTAATCCCAGCACTTTGGGAGGGCAGAGGCAGGAGATCTCTGTGAGTTCAAGGCCCAGCCTGGTTTTACATAGTGAGTCCCAGGACCCTATGTCAAAATGACAAAAAAACAAAAAAAAGCATAAAATGGTTTTTTTTGTTTTTTTGTTTTTTACTGTTCAATTGGTATCATTTTAGAAAAAAAATTCTTCCTGTAGCTGCTGGAGAGGAAAAAAAAGTCTATGTTTTTGCTGTTCCCAGAATGCTTTGCTTCGTCAGACATGAACACTCGTTTCAGTAGCAGATTTCATGATGACCTGCAACAATGGGGGCGTATAGGAGGAGCTGCCGAAGCTGTGGGGAGGCAGGAACGTTCGAATCTCTGCGGAGAATTCTACGACCACTCCAATCTGGGAAAATCTGCCTGATTTGTTCTTACTGACAACCATCAGATAACTATTTAAGCATCTAGCTTGACTCATGCTATGAATAATACCATTTTCTCCTTTCAAAACTATCTTTTGGAGAACTGGAGAGATGGCGCCGCAGTTAAGAAGACAGGTGCTGCTGCTCTTGCAGAGGCTTTGGGTTCATTTCCTAGCACACACATGTCTGCTCACAATCGACTGAAACTCCAGTTCAGGCTGGATCCAGTGTCCTCTGGCCTCCACAAAACACACACATACACAAAAAAAAAAAAAAAAAAAAAAAAAAAAAAAAGAAAATAAGTAAAAATTTAAAAAACTATCTTTTACTGTCATCTTCTCTGAAAATATCACAACTCTTGTACTGTAACACTAAATAATTTCACTTTCTCTTTTTGGCAGACACTATTTTACACTATATATGAGTGCAGGAGACCTTATCCCCCACTGCATTAAATAACTGGTAAACTTGGAAGTGCCTTTTTCTACCTCCTCTGCAACAGGATCAGGCCTCACAGGGAGACCCAGGGCACTTGGTGATGCTGAACCTGGTTGGGCAAGTTGGTCTCAACAAGACTACTACACAATAGCATGATATTATTTGGGTTAAAGTACAAATTGGGGCCAGCACTTAAAGAGCGTTTTTATGGAATTGCATGCTGTTTAAGTTGCATCCACAATGAATCCAGGTTATAGAAAAAATAAACAACCTTCGCAGTAGGAATCATTAAGAGACCTTATTGGTTCTCAGCCGTCATGTGGGGCTGGGGATTGAACCCGGGTCCTCGCACGAGCAGTCAGCACTCTTAACCACTAGGCCATCTCTCCAACCCTCATAAACTACTATTTTCTTTATGAGTACCCTAAAATCCTGACTGCATGTAGGAAGTTAGATTAGGATACCCGACCCCCACCCCAGACCTTAGGCAGAGACAAACTTAGACAGACACTTCCTCTTTCTGGGCCTGTATCCTAGACAGGAGCCAAAAGCTATTCTCTGAATCAGAAACCAGACAGGGGAAAACAACAACAACAACCAACAACACCAACTAGTTACTCCAGACCCCTGACAGAGAGACTTTCTCATCAGGCCATTAGAAAAAAAAAAAAGTTTTTCCTGACTCAAGAAGTTTCATCAATCTTGCATGGTGGGCAAACCCCCAAGACCCCCTTTTGCATTGTGCGCTCTCAATTAAGTTCTGCTCTAGCCCACTTAAAAACCCTGACTGCCAGCCATTTCATTGCTAGCTAGCTTATTCATTCCCCAGCTAGAAGCTTGCCCCTCTTGTGTTTCCAGTGAAGCTTGTTCCACCTTAGTGGGTCTCCTGCTTCCTATTGTGCGTGGCAACTCCGATCCACCCTTACACACTAACACTTGTGAAATCCTGCTCTGAACACACTCACATACACTAATAGTCATGAAATCCTGCTGTGCCACTCGTGGCTGTGAGACTCAAGTTGACTCACATTTCTGAGTCCTCCACTCTTCCTGTTTGTGCAGAGGAAACTATTTTTATTTTTAATTTTTTGATATTGGACTTTACTAGGTAGTTCATACAAACTTGAAAATTGCTATGTAGCTCAGGCTGGCTCACAACTCATGGCCCCCCTGCTTCACACTCCTGGGTTGTTGTGTGGGCCTATTCCCAGGGATATGTGCCACACTCACTCCAGATAGGAAACCAATGACAGACCCAAAAACTAAGGCTACCACCAAAATCCATACTGGTGAACTGAGGAGTTTTATTGGGGTTATTTACGGAAATATGGGTGAAGGGTTACTACTGGAGCAGAAGGCTGCATCATCAAGTGGTTTGCCCACATGGGTGCACAACACATGAAAACTAGAAACCTGTAGCTCACTGCACAATTTGCAGGCAGCCCAACCGCTCTTAGGCTGCCCTTTCTTGACACTTTGCCTGGTCCAAGCCTCTTAGGCAGTTCTCCTTGTCTGAGATTATCACTCAGCTGTCTTTATGGCTTATATTTGCTCAGAAAGGAAAGGCCCAGTGCATCTCATTAGTTTCAGGGATTTCCTGAAGCCTTTGAGTTGTTTACTTCCTGAGCTTAAGGGGCTTCCTTGCAGCCTTTTTAATTTCCTGGGTTTTAATGAGCATCCCTCCAAGATGGCATGTTTTCACGGTAGGACATTGTTACACAATATGAGGGCGTGCTGTCACAGGCGTGGGCCACCATTCTCAGTTTGAAAGGAAGGTCTTAGGGACACCTACTTCACATGAATTGGTTTCTTTGCGTGTGCAACTTCAAATACCACATAAAAATCCTCACTAAATTTTGTTGTGATTTGTGTCTTAATCAATAAAGTATCAGCATATTGTGTAGCCTCTTACCTTTGTTTCAGTCCGCCACAAACCAGGAATTCTTTTTCATGTTCATAAATACACTTTACCATTGCAACTAAGGATCAAACATTCACTCTATAAGGGTGACAGGGCTAATTTGTTAGTACTTTGTTTAGAAACAAGATTTGGTAGTGCATGCCTGTAATCCCAGTTTCTTGTGGAGTTGGAGGGCAGGAGGATCAACAGCGTTCAAGACCCTGTTCTCGAAAATTGTAGTCCAGCCTGATTACATGCGAATTGCCTCAATAAAACAAAAACAAAACAAAAGCCTGAAATAAAACACGATTTTCCCTAAACATCCCCCCAAGTTGTTACCCTCTACACAGAAAAAGACAACAAAACAGATTCTATTTAAAATATTTTTATTTATATTTTAGTTTATGGTGTGTGAGTTGTAGTGCCTGAGTATAAAGTGCACCCGTGTCTTTGCTGTGCTGAGGGAAGTCGAAGAGGGACATTGGGATCTCCCAGAACCTGGATTTTTTGGGCTGGTTGTTAGAGCCACCTTGTAGGGCTGGGAATTGAACCCACATCTTTGCAAGCGGGCAGCAGCCTCGTAACCATTCTCCCCCGCCCCACAAAACAGATTTCTTATAATTTTGAAAAAAGGTGTAGAAAACAAGCCATCTAGTCATCTCACTAGATGGCTCAGCAAGTTAAGGTACTTGCCGTGTAAGTCTGGAAACCTGATTGATCTTTAGAACTCACTCTTCAGAGTTGTCCCATGACCTCCATATGAACTTTTAAAATTAAATTAAATAAGCTGGGCGTGGTGGTTGCACGCCTTTAAATCCTAGCACTCGGCAGGCTGAGGCAGAACGGATCTTTGTGACTTCAGGCCAGCCTGGTTACCCAATACGATTTCCAGGACATCTGGGGCTACAGGGAGGGGACCCTGTCTTGACAAGACCAAAAAAAAAAAAATGTTTTTAATTAAATAAAAATTAATCAAATGGAGCTTTTTCTTTTATCTTGAAAAACAAACCAAAACCCCACGAAAGAAAAACAGCATTGTGCCAATGTCATTTCATCAGTGTTGAGTAATGTTTCCCAGATACAGCACAGCTTGACCCAGACTGAAGAAAAAAATCAACCTTTACATACTGTTCTCAGTGCTCAAACAAATTAACAAAGGACCTGAGCCATAAATGAAGACTGACTTCGTGTTTTCTTAATGTACGGTCCATCCCTAAGTCTGGTAAATCCAAACTTCTTGTCTTCCTCAACCATTAATAATCCCCCAAAGCAAGGAGATTCTCAGATGTTACCTGAAATAAAATCACCATGTAACATAGAACATGTTTTATAGGGCACAAGTTTCATCCTTCCTTCTTTGCTGCCACTTTCTTTTGGTTGAAAAGCACAGATCTAATTACTAGTTGTGTACTGAACTCCACAAGCAGAAGGTACACCTCCTTTTCCAGCCTCATGGAACACTTAAATGAAATTAAGAAGGACTAGGAAAAGAGTTTTGAACTTTCTTCTTCATGTTGGCTAAATAACTAGTCATCCATTGTGCTGGAGAGCTTTAGTTGTCAACTTGACCACACCTGGGTTGAGGGAGAGCCTCAAGTTGTGAATTGGCTCCATTGGGATTGGCCTGTTGGCCACATCTGTGGCGTATTGTCTTAATGTCGCGCAGTGTGGGAGGGCCCACCACAGTGAGTGCGGCCACCCTGGGCAGGTTGTTGTGTTACGTATAAGAAGGCAGGCTGGGCATGGACCGGGGAGGGCAAGCCAGTGAAGAGCATTTTTCCATGGCCTGTGCTTCAGCTTGCTCCAGGTTCCTACCCTGCGTTCCTGCCTTGGGCCCCTAAGTGATGAACTGTGACCCGGAGATGTGAGCTGAATAAACCTTTCCTTCCCAAGTTGGTGTCTGTAGAGTGTTTTGTCACAGCAATGGACGACAAACTAGAACATCATCATTTCTTCTTGCTCTAAGATCTACTTTAATTATTACCTGTAAGTGGACTGGATCAAAGATCTTGGAAATGCACTAAACTTCTAAAGCAGGCTTGGGTTTTAAACATAACCTAAATGCCTACACACATCTGAGGGTGGGTCAGAGTTTATAATAGTGTTTCAACTGGAGATGTTCACATCCTGCTACTTTTTGTTTCTCCTGTGAAAATTTTCATTTATGTGAGTCAGCATATAAATAAATGATCATTAATAAAATAACTTCCACCGGGACTGTTTTCCTTCTGTGAGCATTCTCTGACCTTTGGATCCTGTCTAACAAGTGAGTTCACAGGTGTGGTAGCCAAGCTCCTTGCTCACATTGCTGTTAGAACTGCTGCACTACCTAGGAACAAACCTACCAAAGACACCAAAGATCTCTACAACAAAAGTTTTAAACCTTTAAAAGGAAAGAAATTGAAGCAGAATAGAAGATGGAAAAAACCTCCATGCTCATGGAATTGTGAACCTTAACATTGTAAAAATTCCATTCTACCGAAACTTTTGTATAGATTTAACGCAATTCCAATCAAAAATCCCCAAGAGTTTCTTCACATGTTTGAAAAAAAAGTCCTTCAAATTTCATTTGGAAAAACAAGACCCCCAAATAGCCAAAAAACCCCTGAATGAAAAAGAGCAACACAGGTGGGATCTCTATACCAGGCATCAAACTATACTTACGGGCTATAGTCATAAAAAACAAGCCTGGTACTGGCACAAAAACAGACCTGTTTATGAACAATGGACAAAACTGAAGATCAAAATCTGAGCACAAAATTGTTCAGCTATCTTATATTTGACAAGGGACCAAGAAGCCACAATGGAGAAAGACAGCATCTTCAGCAAGTGGTGTTGGCAAAAACTGGTACCACTTGTACAAGAATGAAATTAAACCCTCCCTCTCACCCGTACAAAAGTCAACTCCAGGTGGTCAAAAGACCTCAACATTAAACCCCAAACTCTGCAGGTCAATAGAAGAAAACAGTTGGCAGCTAGACATAGGTGTCGGAAAAGACTTTCTAAATCGGACCGCAAGCTGCACAAGAATTAAGGTGACAATTGACAAATGGGCCCTCATTAAACTCAAAAGCTTATTAACAGTGCAAGAAACAATCAAATCACGGAAGTGAAGAGAAATCCCCAGAGTGGGAGGAAACCTTCACCCTTCACCACAGAAACACTGCCAAAGCATTGATTCCAGAATATATTAAACTACTCAAAAAACAAAGAAGAAACAAATGGCCCAGTCAAAGTTGAGCAAAGAGCTGAACAGAGACTTTCACAAGGAGGAATTAGAGATGGCTGAGAAACACCTTACTAAGTGTTCATTTTTTTTTTTTTGTTTTTTTTTTTTTTTTTTTTTTTAAACATAACTAATCATGAACAAATGCAAATCAAAAATATTTGAGTTATCATCTCACTCCAAATAAGACTGGCTAGGATCAAGAAACAAATAATACAAGTGCTGGAGAGGTGTGGGGACAGGGGACCACTCATCCATTGCTGTTTGGAATGCAAACTTCATACAGCCACTAAAAAAATCTTATTATTTTAATTTTTCATGTATGAGTGTATTACCTGCATATATGTAAGTGCTCCCATGTTGTGCAATGCCCCTAAAGTTAGAAGAAGGTGTCAGATTCCCCTGTAACTGGAGTTACAGATGGTTGTTAGCTGCCATGTGGGTGCTGGGAATTGAATGCAGGTTCTATGCAAGAGCAGCTGATGCTCTTAACCACTGAGCCATCTCTCTAGCCCGTGAACTGATTTTTTTTCTTTCTTTCTTTCTCTCTCTCTCTCTCTCTCTCTTTCTTTCTTTCTTTTGGTCTTTTTGAGTCAGCGTCTCCCTGTAGCCCCAGCTGTCCTGAAACTTGCTCTGTAGACCAGGCTGGCCTTGAACTGGCAAGGATCCGCCTGCCTCTGCCGCCCAAGTGCTAGGATTAAAGGCGTGCGCCACCACGCCCAGCTGGAACTGATTTCTTTTTTTTGTTTGTTTGTTTGTTTTTTTTTTTGAGACAGGGTCTCCCTATAGTCCCAGCTGTCCTGGAACTCACTCTGTAGACCAGGCTGGCCTTGAACTCACAAAGATCCGCCTGCCTCTGGAACTGATTTCTTAAAAGTCAGCCTTTATCATTCTATCTCTGTTTCTATTTCTATGTCTCTCTGCATGCTTGTGTAAACTGAAAAACTGTCTTTATTTTAGAGTGTACCTGTAAACACACACACACACACACACACACACACACACACACACACACACGCACACACCCGGTCAGTTCTGTTTCTCTGAAGAACACAGATGTAAAAAAATGTTGACAGTTGTTAGCTCAGAGATGATGAGTCCCTGGTTGTTTATTAAATTACCCTTCTACTTTTTAAATGTGCATATGTTTTAAAATCACTTCTTTAAAAATCATTGGAAAGACAATCTGAGAACATTTTGGGGACAGCGTTGTAGCATTTTATCACTAAGGTTCACTTGAGACAGCTCTAATAATAAGGAAGGAGCAAGCAGGCTGAGACTGATTTGAGTGAGTTCTCCATCAGGGTAACTTAATTATTCTGGATTGTTCTTCCAGCTGCTGCCTCTGCTTCAGCCCGTGGGAGGGAGGAAGTGGATAAGGAGAAGGGGAGGGAGCACTGCACAGAAAACAGATTAATTCCAAAGACGGCGCTATTACTCTGGGCCAGAGAGTCAACTGGGAGAGAACAGTGCAAGTCAGACAGAGGGGGGCCTCAAGGCCTAGCAGACAAAAGACCCACTCCCGACCGAGGGGCTTGAAGTGGTGATGGTGGTCAAGCTGCTTGGTTTGCAGTCTACATCACTCCAAACTTCACCTCAATATTCTATCACCCCTAGACCACTAAGCAGTTGGTCGGGAGGCTCTGCAAGGCCACCAACTGGCTGTGTCACCTCAGGAAAATAATTTAGCTGTTTTCGTTCTTCCTCTGTAAAACAAGCACTGAATGATCGATGAGGTTCCCTCTAATGTGGAACTCATCGATTTACATGCATTTTGTAGCTTTGCCTGGTCTAAACAGAGCCAATTTGCACAGACTTGAATTTTTCCAGTCACTCCTTTTTTTTCTGTCTGTAGATCTATAAAAGAATCAAGACCAATACCTGGGAACACACACAAAAGGATACTGGAAATCGGTGAGCTGCCCCAAGCCCTAGCTCTTTTATAAACACAAACCCCCCAAGAAGTCACGATCCCCAGTGTCTGAAGAACTCCAGGCGCTGTGGACTACCTGCGCATTCCAAGCAGGTCCCCTTTGCATAACCCTGCAACTGAAATATAGCTCTCCGCTATGTTATGTTAGGTGCCAGGATCTTAACAAATTCCCCTCCCAGAATCTCTCACCAACCGGAGACGGATCACAGTGCTTTCGTCCTTCAGTCCTTCCCCTGCACCTGCAGGCAGGCTCGAGCATTGGGATGACTTCGGCTAGCATTTGAAGACATCCTGAACGCTGATGCTTTTGCCTGGTTGCTAGGAAACTGTGACTGGCTGAAAGTAATGTTTGAAAAACACCCTCATGTCCCCTCCGATACACATGTACACCCTGGGGGGAGGGTGTCATATATTTGAGACAGGACTGTGATCCCCACCTGAAGTTCATGTATCTTTTTACCCAAGTAGGCTTAGGTGTCCCAGCTAAATGATTAATCAGAAAACTGAGATATTAGACGGAGGAGGCCACTTCCCCCAGGCTTTTCCTTTTATCTAAAATAGCATTTGGCTGCAGATGTAGGAGTCAGATGATCCGCAAAGATTGCTAGAGAAGCCAGTAGAACCCTAACTCCTTTATACTTAGGGTACCATAAGAAATCTTTTGGGATGATTCTACTCAGTGACTATGGACATAGAAGCAGAAACCTGGGAAACCCTCCTGGGTCCAAACCATCACCACCCTTGATGAGAGGTCCCCTGCTCACACGCTGGCCTTCATATCTTAAACCCTTGTTCCCTTGCTGAAAGCTGACAAAGGGTTCTCTTTGGTCTTATGATGACATCTGCATGCCTAACCGTGACCTGGACATGACTCTTCTAACCCAGTGGATGGACACTCAGTTTGATATTCTGTTTCTAGGATGGGCTCCTGTTAGGAGACTTAAACAATGACCTGTACAGTATAGGCAAGCACTCTACCGCTGAGCTATATCCTCAGCCCTATGAACACTTATTTTACAGAAAATATTTTTAAATATTTATTTTTATTTTTATGTATTTTGCCTGTATATATGTAGGTGTACCACATACACGCAATGCCCAGGAAAACAGAAGAGGAAACTGGATCCCTGGGAACTGGAGTTTCAGGTGGTTTTCAGCTGCTATATGGGTGTTGGACACTGAAGCATGGTCCTCTGGAAGAGTAGCCAGTGCTCTTATTAGTGAGCCATCTCTCCAGCCCCCTATTTCTTAATCATCTCTCTCTCACCCACACACAAACACACACATAAGGGAGGGAAAAGTTTTTTCTTCACCCGTAGCTAGTTCATGGCTGAGAACTTTCTAACAATGGACAGAATAATGAGAAAGGTCATTAAGTTTATTTAATATATTTACATAACTTGAAAGACATCATAATGAAATGAAGACAGGAAGAAAGTGATAACCTTGTGTGTTTTCATGTTGAGTTTTGGAAGAGTGCACAGTCATTGTGCAATATGACTTCTGATCTTGTGGTAATGTCCTGGGAAGACAATGGAACTCGCTCAGATGCTTTTTTCCTGGTGTCCTTGGTTCCTCCCTCCCAGGTCAGGGAGGCACCTCTGGCCTAGGAAGTTAGATTCTGCTTCCAGGGACAATTAGGTTTTAGGGCTTACTTTGGGGAGACGGTAACAGTGATCTTTCCTGTTATGTAGAGTTCCATGTTACAAAGACATATGTTAAATAGTTATATGCATTCCTCATTTTGTTTTTTAATTTTATTTATTTCTATGATTCTGAGTGTATTGCCTGCATGTGTGTGAATGCACCTGTGTAGTGCAATGCCCAAGGAGGGAGAGGAGGCTGTTGAATTCATTGGAACTGGAGATAGAATGGTCATTAACAGCCATGTAGGTTCTGAGAATTGAACCTGGATCCTCTGTAAGAGCATCCAGTGCTCTTAGCTTCTGAGCCATCTCTCTAGCCCCTGCATTCCTCATTTATAAAAATTATTTATGATTTTTTAATGATTTTTATTTTATGTGTATGATGTATTGCCTGCATGTGTGTAAGTGCACCTGTGTCATATAACACCCATGGAAGTCAGAAGAAAGTGTTGGATTACCCCAAATCTGGGGTTACATATGGTTGTTAGTAGCCATGTGGTGCTGGGAATGGACCCTGGGTCCTCTGCAAGAGCAGCCAGTGCTCTTAACCACTGAGCCAACTTTCTAGCCCCCTCTTCATATTTTAATCAGAGAAGCCTCACCCATGAGCTTAGTATTTGTGCAGAAAAGATAGTCTCTCCTATAACTTGGTGGTGTGTTCTTAGGATTTGGATTTGGTATGTGTGGTGATGGGGTTGGGGGAAGAGGTACGTGTAAATAGTATCTAACAAACCAGCATATGTGAACACAGTATTTTTGCATAAAATTATTTTTGCATAAAATTTATAAGCTCTGCAGACATAAGAGACCAAATAAAATATTCTAGGGTAACAAGGCAAGTTAACAATGCTCACTCTAGGATTTAGACATGTCTGGGCACATCTGGGCAAGTCTGGAGGATTAGAGGTTGTGGAGGTAACAGGATTCTATTTGCATCAGTGGTTCAGAGCATTGGCTGTGCTTCAGGGCCACTGAGGAAACTTTAAAACTCCTGGAACTATTAACTTAGAATCTCTGAGGAGGATACGAAGCCATTCCTATTCTGTGAACTTCTCCAGGGGTCTAACATGCAAAAAAGTTGACAATACTGATATATGTGGAAGACTGAGGGACAGCCTGGGTGGTACTCCATTACTGCAGCAGTACTAACCATCAACTGGGGGATAGTTCACTTCACTTCCTAAAAAAGAGGTAGTGAGAGAAACTGTCACTGAAATATCTTAGAGGTGATTTCCCCAACCTAATACTTATACTTTGGTCTTAAAAGCAGGGTTCTCTTTTTCTTTTTAAAGTAAAAAACTAAGGGCCAGGGAGATTGCTTAGTCAGTAAAATGCTTGCTGCGCAAGCTCGAGGGCCTGAGCTCAATCTCAAGCACACCTGTACTGTAAAAAGCTGGGTACAAGAACCTGTCATCTTAGCATTGGGAAGGCAGAGACAAGAGGATCTCTGGGGGTTGCCTGGCTAGCCAGTCTAGCCAAATGGGTGAGTTCTGGGTTCAAAGAGAGGCTATCTAAAAAAATAAGGCATGGCTTTCTAATTGATTTTAAAGCCTGCTTCACAAAATACAACCCATGGCACCATTATCAAAGCCGAGAACCTCTGGCTAGACAGTTATAGGCCCTCGGGGAGAACCCACTACTATTATTCTGCTAATGGACTAATGACTTACCACTATACTTACAGATTAGTGCATCTTTCAACTCTCATCAGAGAAGCTTTTATTATTTATTTATTTATTTATTTATTTATTTATTTATTTATTTGGTCTTTTTGAGACAGGGTCTCCCTGTAGCCCCAGCTGCCCTTGAACTCGCTCTGTAGACCAGGCTGGCCTTGAATTCACAGAGATCCTCCTGCCTCTGCCTCCTGAGTGCTAGGATTAAAGGCGTGCACCATTTTTTTTTTAATGTGTCTGAGTGTACTGTCTGCATGTAGGTTGGTATACCTGTGTCGTGCAATGCTGCAGAGCTCAGAAGAGGGAGTCGGGTTCCCCCTGGAACTGGAGTTAAAGACAGTTCTTAGCCGCCATGTGGGTGCTGGGAATTGTACCCGGATCCTTTGTAAGAGCAGTCAGTGCTCTTAACCGCTGAGCCATCTCTCCAGCCCCAAGAAGCTTCTTTTTACAGTAAATGGTGATTAAGACCTACAACTGGTCAGCATGCAGAGAATAAGAGACTCAGCTCGTAATGGGACAGCTATATCACCCTCCACCCAACACTCAGAGATTATTGTGGAAGAGGGAGTGGAAAGATTGTAAGGGGGTGTAAAGAGCCAGAGGTGGCAGATGACTACAGTGATGTTTTCTAGACATAACAAGGCAGTTGGCACATATGGACTCATATGTAGTCAGGTAGGGGTAGTGACAACATGCACAAGACCTGTACAAGGTCAAGCTAGACAAAATCTCATCATGGAAGAGGAAAGTGGTCTCAAAGTCCCACCCCTACCTGAGGAGCTACTAGCAATAGATATAACCTCTGGAAGAGGGACAGTCAGTTTTCTTTAAGGGTGTGGGCTCTGGTAGGTCAGCCATGCTCCAGTAGATTGTCCCATACCCAGGAGTATGTGGATAGCACAAATTCCACTTTATGTTTTTGTTTGTAAAAAAAAAAAAAAATGGCAGGAAGATGGGTTGGTAAGGAGGTGGAAGTAGATCTGGGAGGAGACAGGGGAAAGAGTGTGGGTTGAAGCATTTCTAAACCACATACAGTTAGGTCTTAATAAAGGCACAATCTGACTCTTAGCTCCATTTTAAGGCCAGGAGTGGACCCAAACTCTAAGAACCCATTCCTTTACTTTTCTCAGAGAACTATGCTCCCCAGCAGTGCACACTCTCTATTGAAACAATATCTCTAGCATGAAATGGGGAAGTAGAAGTCAGAGAATCTTGCCCTTTGCTCCCAAGGCCTAGAATATCACACACACACACACACACACACACACACACACACACACACACACTTTCTTCCATTGTTTGCAATGAGAAAAGCATGTGCTTTGGTATATAAAGCATTTAGACATATATTTGTTATATAAAGACATACATTTGGTATATAAGACATTTAGACATACATTCATATACTGTCTTGGGTAGAGGGCAAGGAGGGGTCCTGAGGGTTTAAGTCATATGTCTATGTCACAAGAGAAGCACATGGCTCAGCGAGCTTGTTGACATTATAAACAGTACTTTTTGGTTCCAAGGCTAAAGGTAAAAGTCTCAAGTCCAGATTATATCCATATTCTAAAAGTTATTCCTACAGGGGGTGATTGTGATCAAAATAAGTTGTATGAAATTTTCAAAGAATTGTTAAAAAATAATAAAAATAAAATGGGGGGAATTAAATGGTCAGTGAATAAAAGCCCTTGTCACCAAGTCTGATGACCTAAGTTCAATCCCCAGATCCCATGGTAGAAGAAGAGAACTGACCCTCAAACATTGTCTATGATTTACATACATACCCTGTGGCACCTGTGCATCCTCACTCACATATGTACATCATTCATACACAAAAATGAAAACAGATTATAAGAATATTCGACAAAGGGCAATTGAAGACACCTGATGTCAACCTCGGGACTCCATATTCATCCACAAACACATGGACAGGTACACAGACACAAAAGTAAGACAAGAACTGTTCTTAGAGTCCACGTGTGGTGGTGCACACCTTTAATTACAGCACTTGGGAGGCAGAGGCAGGCTGATATTTGTGAGTTGAAGGCCAGCCTGGTCTGCATAGCACGTTTCAAGCCAGTCAGGGCTACATAGTGAGATCCCTCCTCAAACAAGTAAACGAACACCCCAAGAACAAAAACTCTCTGTTCTTAGATAAGTAACCAATGGTGGGGGCTGGAGAGATGACTCAATAGTTAAGAGAACCTGGGTTTGATTCCCAACACCCATGTAGTGGCTAACAACCATTCATAACTCCAGTTCTAGGGGAATCCAATCACCCTCAGTTCCTTGGGAACTGCACGACACCGGTGCACTTACACACATCTGGGGAATACACTCATACACATAAAATAAAAATAATAAATGAAATATATAAAAAAGAAAACAATGGTCAGTCTTGAACCTTGGCCTTTCATTTCTTCCCATAGAATTATTAAATTATTTTCTAAGTCATTTTGTGGTTTTATTGTTCTGACACCATGTGTAGAAGATGAAGTGTCTCCTTAGTTGGCTGAAAAGTAAGAGGTCTAAGCAGCTCCTTCTACTGCAATTAAGTTTCTAAAACACAGCTTGGAATTGGCATTAAGGAGGCAAATTAGCTGTCTTTTTTGCCCTGTATGCTTCTTGAAGGCATAGTGATTGTTCTGTTCCTTTTCCTACCACACTGAGAGTCAAACACAGGATCTCACACATGCTCTGCAAGGGCTTTGCCATCGAGCAACGCAGCAACACCCCAGCATATCGTACTGGGTATGTGCCCTTTCTCATAATAGCGAGAGGGATAGAGCTTACTGGATTCCTGCTGCTGACAGCTCTAGGCAGAAGTGAAATTTCTGCCTTTACAGACTTGATGTATGTTGGGAGGGAAGAGGAAAAAGAAAATAAAATAAAAATTGCTTTATAAAAATTACAGACCACTGGATGGTGGGGCTGTGGGGGTTTGGGCACAACAGCCTGCAGATTGGTTTTGCACGAAGGATGCTTGTACTCATGGATTATCACTTATAGCTAAAAAATGAAAAAAAAAACCAGAAAGAAAAAAGAAAGAAAAAAAAGAAAGAATGAAAAAAAAAGAAAAGGGGAAGGGGGGAAGGGAAAGGGAAATGTGCCTGAACTGAATTGGAAAATAATGTATGAAATGCACAAAGCATCAATAAAAATTAAAAAAAAAGAGTTGAAATTAAATACTGAAAGTGTTTGATCAAGGTCAAATCAATGTACTGTTTACAAATAATGAAAGGAAGAAAATATGCTCTGCAATTGGAATGTTGTATTATTTATTTTTCTGATAATTACTTCAAGTCTAATGCAAGTAGAACTGATGTCAAGTGTGGGATGAATATAAGTGTGGGATCAGTGGATCCACTGCCCTGATCCTTTTCCCTCTTCTCCACTTCAAGATAGGTCTAGCTTATTAGATATATGCAAGCTGTTAAACTACTGGGGATAGAATTTTTTTTATAGAAACTGCATACATTAAAACATCACCTATTGGGCTGGAGAGATGGCCTAGCGGTTAAGAGCGCCGACCGCTCTTACAGAGGTCCGGGGTTCGATCCCCAGCACCCACATGGTGGCTGAGAACCGTCTGAAACTCCAATTCCAGGAGAACTCCAGCTCCAGGGGAATCCGAGACCCTCTTCTGACCTCCGCGGCATTGCACAACACGGGTGCACAGACCTGCATGCAGACAGTACATTGATACACATACAGAAATAAATAAAAAAAAATCACCTATCATATTTAAGCACAGCTGTGTTTGTTGACTGTGCAACACTAAAAAATAGACCAGTTTTATTATCTCCAACTGAAGACTGTTCATTTTCTCTGCACCAGCTGGCCTGGGTTCAGGGAGAACCCAGTGGAGAGGAGAGCTTGGGCTGTTCAAGGAGACAGGTGTCCATTGAGTCTGAGTTGGAGTCATGGAATCATAGGCTGTAAGCATTAGAAGGGATTAAGATTTAGTAATCTTTTCCCTGGCTCAAAGAGATAAGAGATGTCCCTTAGGATACAGTTCAGCTGAGGCAGATGTCAAGCCTTCTCCAGGAGGGTCCAAGTGACCTTGCTTTTAACAAACATGCTTCAGAAAGCCTAGTTGAAACAGATGCCCCAGATTATTTCTTCATGTGTCTCCCTATTGTTGGAATAAAGTATAGCTAGCATAGTCAAGTGTCCTAAGATATTTGTTAGCAGGATAAGCTGTGCATTGGTAACCCTGGACAGAAGTGGAGAATGCCTGTGAGATTATGTGAAACATTTCGTTCTGTTCCTGTGAGCTCTCAGGAAGCTGAAGGTAAACTGTCTTTAGTAAGGGTAGATCTCACCAACATGGCATTGAATTGAAGAAAACGGTTACAAAAGAATGTGTAGGAGCTGATCCATATACATAATAATTTTAAAAGTGGAACGGTTTAAAACTATTACAAGTCATAATCCTCGTGATCAAGCTAGTAAGTGGATAGGGGCCCAAGTGGAGGTTTTCAGGAATTGTGCCAGGATCTGCCCAGCTTTTTAAGTTCACCATGATATACACTTGCCACATATGTTCTTTTGCGTGTATTTCTCACATTTCAATACAAAGTTTTATAAAGGAAGAGAGGCATAAGTAGAATTGTGGATTCATCTTACTATGCTTGAAATAAGCAACATTTAGAAACACAGATATTTGTTATCTGCACTTCTGCAGACTCCATCTCTACAGGCACCGTTAGACAGGATGGCAACTTCATAGTGAACCTCTTTGGCTGCTGTTTTTTGAGTCTCCTAGCTGGACTATAACTCAGTATGTAGACTAGGCTGGCCTCTGTCTCTCACAGAATTGCCAGACTCTGCCTCCTTAGTACTGGAGTTAAAAGTGCGCACCATCTGGCTATAGAGAACTTTATTTGTGTGTGGGGGGAGGGGAGTCTTTTTGAGACAGGGTCTCCCTTTAGTCCCAGCTGGCCTGGAACTAGCTATATGTAGACCAGGCTGGCCTTGAACTCACAGAGATTCACTGCCTCCCAAGTGCTGGGATTAAAGTTGTGAGCCACCACTCCAGGCTATAGAGAACTTTTTAACTGAAAGAATAAAATGGCTTTCCAGGCACGGTGGTGGATGCCTTTAATCCCA
This sequence comes from Rhizomys pruinosus, assembly GCA_009823505.1. NCBI lineage: Eukaryota > Metazoa > Chordata > Mammalia > Rodentia > Spalacidae > Rhizomys > Rhizomys pruinosus. The sequence goes on from VZQC01015508.1 coordinate 4,172,123, forward strand.
GCACTTGGGAGGCAGAGGCAGGGAGATCTCTGTGAGTTCAAGGCCAGCCTGGTTTACATAGTGAGTCCCAGGACCCTATGTCAAAATGACAAACAAACAAAAAAAGAATAAAATGGTTTTTTTTGTTTTTTGTTTTTTACTGTTCAATTGGTATCATTTTAGAAAAAAAATTCTTCCTGTAGCTGCTGGAGAGGAAAAAAAAGTCTATGTTTTTGCTGTTCCCAGAATGCTTTGCTTCGTCAGACATGAACACTCGTTTCAGTAGCAGATTTCATGATGACCTGCAACAATGGGGGCGTATAGGAGGAGCTGCCGAAGCTGTGGGGAGGCAGGAACGTTCGAATCTCTGCGGAGAATTCTACGACCACTCCAATCTGGGAAAATCTGCCTGATTTGTTCTTACTGACAACCATCAGATAACTATTTAAGCATCTAGCTTGACTCATGCTATGAATAATACCATTTTCTCCTTTCAAAACTATCTTTTGGAGACTGGAGAGATGGCGCAGCAATTAAGAGCAGGTGCTTGCTGCTCTTGCAAGGGATCTGGGTTCAGTTCCTAGCACACACATGTCTGCTCACAATCGACTGAAACTCCAGTTCAAGAGATCCAGTGTCCTCTGGCCTCCACATGATATACATGCACACATACATACATACAGGCAAATATTCATACACTAAAAATAAGTAAAAATTTAAAACTATCTTTTAAAGTCATCTTCTCTGAAAATATCACAACTCTTGTACTGTAACACTAAATAATTTCACTTTCTCTTTTTGGCAGACACTATTTTACACTATATATGAGTGCAGGAGACCTTATCCCCCACTGCATTAAATAACTGGTAAACTTGGAAGTGCCTTTTTCTACCTCCTCTGCAACAGGATCAGGCCTCACAGGGAGACCCAGGGCACTTGGTGATGCTGAACCTGGTTGGGCAAGTTGGTCTCAACAAGACTACTACACAATAGCATGATATTATTTGGGTTAAAGTACAAATTGCGGCCAGCACTTAAAGAGCGTTTTTATGGAATTGCATGCTGGTTTAAGTTGCATCCACAAATGAATCCAGTTCATAGAACAACCTTGAGCAGTAGGTATCATTAAGATACCTTATTGGTTCTCAGCCGCCATGTGGGTGCTGGGGATTGAACCCGGGTCCTCTGCAAGAGCAGTCAGCACTCTTAACCACTAGGCCATCTCTCCAACCCCTCATCAAACTAATATTTTCTTTATGAGTACCCTAAAATCCTGACTGCATGTAGGAAGTTAGATTAGGATACCCGACCCCCACCCCAGACCTTAGGCAGAGACAAACTTAGACAGACACTTCCTCTTTCTGGGCCTGTATCCTAGACAGGAGCCAAAAGCTATTCTCTGAATCAGAAACCAGACAGGGGAAAACAACAACAACAACAACAACAACAACAACAACAACTAGTTACTCCAGACCCCTGACAGAGAGACTTTCTCATCAGAGCCATTCAGAAAAAAAAAAAGTTTTTCCTGACTCAAGAAGTTTCATCAATCTTGCATGGTGGGCAAACCCCCAAGACCCCCTTTCTGCATTGTGAGCTCTCAATTAACTTCTTAGAAACTCTGACTGCTGGCCATTTCATTGCTAGCTAGCTTATTCATTCCCCAGCTAGAAGCTTGCCCCTCTTGTGTTTCCAGTGAAGCTTGTTCCACCTTAGTGGGTCTCCTGCTTCCTATTGTGCGTGGCAACTCCGATCACACTCATACACACTAACACTTGTGAAATCCTGCTCTGAACACACTCACATACACTAATAGTCATGAAATCCTGCTGTGCCACTCGTGGCTGTGAGACTCAAGTTGACTCACATTTCTGAGTCTCACTTTCCTGTTTGTGAAAGGAAAATATTTTTTATTTTAATTTTTTGATATTGAGACTTTACTAGGTAGTTCATACAAACTTGAAAATTGCTATGTAGCTCAGGCTGGCCTCAAACTCATGGCCCCCCTGCTTCACACTCCTGGGTTGTTGTGTGGGCCTATTCCCAGGGATATGTGAACACACTCACTCCAGATAGGGAACCAATGATAGCCCAAACTAAGGCTACCACCAAAATCCATACTGGTGAACTGAGGAGTTTTATTGGGGTTATTTACGGAAATATGGGTGAAGGGTTACTTACTGGAGCAGAAGGCTGCATCATCAAGTGGTTTGCCCACATGGGTGCACAACACATGAAAACTAGAAACCTGTAGCTCACTGCACAATTTGCAGGCAGCCCAACCGCTCTTAGGCTGCCCTTTCTTGACACTTTGCCTGGTCCAAGCCTCTTAGGCAGTTCTCCTTGTCTGAGATTATCACTCAGCTGTCTTTATGGCTTATATTTGCTCAGAAAGGAAAGGCCCAGTGCATCTCATTAGTTTCAGGGATTTCCTGAAGCTTTCGAGTTGTTTGCTTCCTGAGCTTAAGGGGCTTCCTTGCAGCCTTTTTAATTTCCTGGGTTTTAATGAGCATCCCTCCAAGGTGGAATGTTTTCACTGGTAGGACATTGTTACACAATATGAGGGCGTGCTGTCACAGGCGTGGGCCACCATTCTCAGTTTGAAAGGAAGGTCTTAGGGACACCTACTTCACATGAATTGGTTTCTTTGCGTGTGCAACTTCAAATACCACATAAAAATCCTCACTAAATTTTGTTGTGATTTGTGTCTTAATCAATAAAGTATCAGCATATTGTGTAGCCTCTTACCTTTGTTTCAGTCCGCCACAAACCAGGAATTCTTTTTCATGTTCATAAATACACTTTACCATTGCAACTAAGGATCAAACATTCACTCTATAAGGGTGACAGGGCTAATTTGTTAGTACTTTGTTTAGAAACAAGATTTGGTAGTGCATGCCTGTAATCCCAGTTCTTGGGAGGTGGAGGCAGGAGGATCAAGAGTTCAAGATCTTCCTGTTCTAGAAAATTGTAGTCCAGCCTTGATTACATGAGAACTTGCCTCAATAAAACAAAACAAAACCAAAAGCCTGAAATAAAACAAGATTTTCCCCTAACATCCCCACCAATGTTGTTACCTCTACCACAGAAACAGACAACAAAACAGATTTCTTATTTTAAAATATTTTTATTTATTATTTTTAGTTTATGGGTTTGAGTGTATTGCCTGAATGTATAAAAGTGCACCCGTGTCTTGCTGTGCTGGAGGAAGTCAGAAGAGGACATTGGATCTCCCAGAACTGGATTTTTGGATGGTTGTTAGCCACTAGGTAGGTGCTGGGAATTGAACCCACATCCTTTGCAAGAGCAGCCAGCACTCGTAACCATCTCCCCAGCCCCACAAAACAGATTTCTTATAATTTTGAAAAAAGGTGTAGAAAACAAGCCATCTAGTCATCTCACTAGATGGCTCAGCAAGTTAAGGTACTTGCCGTGTAAGTCTGGAAACCTGATTGATCTTTAGAACTCACTCTTCAGAGTTGTCCCATGACCTCCATATGAACTTTTAAAATTAAATTAAATAAGCTGGGCGTGGTGGTGCACGCCTTTAATCCTAGCACTCGGCAGGCTGAGGCAGACGGATCTTTGTGACTTCAAGGCCAGCCTGGTCTACAGAACGATTTCCAGGACAGCTGGGGCTACAGGGAGACCCTGTCTTGAAAAGACCAAAAAAAATGTTTTTAATTAAATAAAAATTAAAATCAAATGGAGCTTTTTCTTTACTCTTGAAAACAAACCAAAACCCCAAGAAAAACAGCATGTGCCAATGTCATTTCATCAGTGTTGAGTAATGTTTCCCAGATACAGCACAGCTTGACCCAGACTGAAGAAAAAAATCAACCTTTACATACTGTTCTCAGTGCTCAATAAAAATTAACAAAGGACCTGAGCCATAAATGAAGACTGACTTCGTGTTTTCTTAATGTACGGTCCATCCCTAAGTCTGGTAAATCCAACCTTCCTGTCTTCCTCAACCATTAATAATCCCCCAAAGCAAGGAGATTCTCAGATGTTACCTGAAATAAAATCACCATGTAACATAGAACATGTTTTATAGGGCACAAGTTTCATCCTTCCTTCTTTGCTGCCACTTTCTTTTGGTTGAAAAGCACAGATCTAATTACTAGTTGTGTACTGAACTCCACAAGCAGAAGGTACACCTCCTTTTCCAGCCTCATGGAACACTTCAATGAAATTAAGAAGGACTAGGAAAAGAGTTTTGAACTTTCTTCTTCATGTTGGCTAAATAACTAGTCATCCATTGTGCTGGATAGCTTTAGTGTCAACTTGACACACCTGGGTTGAGAGAGCCTCAATTGGGGAATTAGCTCCATTGGATTGGCCTGTGGCCACATCTGTGGAGTATTGTCTTAATGGTCGAGCAGTGTGGGAGGGCCCAGCCCACAGTGAGTAGTGCCACCCTGGGCAGGTTGTTGTGTACCGTATAAGAAGGCAGGCTGGGCATGGGCCAGAGGAGCAAGCCAGTGAAGAGCATTTTTCCATGGCCTGTGCTTCAGCTCCTGCCTCCAGGTTCCTACCCTGAGTTCCTGCCTTGGGCTCCCTAAGTGATGAACTGTGACCCAGGAGATGTGAGCTGAATAAACCCTTTCCTTCCCAAGTTGGTGTCGGTCAGAGTGTTTTGTCACAGCAATGGAAGACAAACTAGAACATCCATCATTTCTTCTTGCTCAAGATCTACTTTAATTATTACCTGTAAGTGGACTGGATCAAAGATCTTGGAAATGCACTAAACTTCTAAAGCAGGCTTGGGTTTTAAACATAACCTAAATGCCTACACACATCTGAGGGTGGGTCAGAGTTTATAATAGTGTTTCAACTGGAGATGTTCACATCCTGCTACTTTTTGTTTCTCCTGTGAAAATTTTCATTTATGTGAGTCAGCATATAAATAAATGATCATTAATAAAATAACTTCCACCGGGACTGTTTTCCTTCTGTGAGCATTCTCTGACCTTTGGATCCTGTCTAACAAGTGAGTTCACAGGTGTGGTAGCCAAGCTCCTTGCTCACATTGCTGTTAGAACTGCTGCACTACCTAGGAACAAACCTAACCAAAGACACCAAAGATCTCTACAACAAAAGTTTTAAACCTTTAAAGAAAGAAATTGAAGAAGACATCAGAAGATGGAAAAACCTCCCATGCTCATGGATTGGGAAAATTAACATTGTAAAAATGTCCATTCTACCGAAACTTTTGTATAGATTTAACGCAATTCCAATCAAAATCCCCAAGAGTTTCTTCACAGGTTTGGAAAAAAAAAGTCCTTAAATTCATTTGGAAAAACAAAAGACCCCAAATAGCCAAAACAACCCTGAATGAAAAGAGCTACACAGGGGGGATCTCTATACCAGAGTTCAAACTATACTACAGGGCTATAGTCATAAAAACAGCCTGGTACTGGCACCAAAACAGACCTGTTGAACAATGGAACAAAACTGAAGATCCAAATCTGAGCACATACAATTTCAGCCATCTTATATTTGACAAGGGGACCAAGAAGCCACAATGGAGAAAAGACAGCATCTTCAGCAAGTGGTGTTTGCAAAACTGGATCACCACTTGTACAAGAATGAAATTAAACCCTCCCTCTCACCCGTACAAAAGTCAACTCCAGGTGATCAAAGACCTCAACATAAACCCCAAACTCTGAGGTCAATAGAAGAAAAAGTTGGCAGCAGACATAGGTGTAGGAAAAGACTTCCTAAATCGGACCGCAGCTGCACAAGAATTAAGGTGACAATTGACAAATGGGACCTCATTAAACTCAAAAGCTTTTACATCAAGAAACAACAAATCAGGAAGTGAAGAGAAATCCCACAGAGTGGGAGGAAACCTTCACCACAGAAACACTCCAAAGCATTGATTTCCAAATATATGAAACTACTCAAAAAACAAAGAAGAAACAAATGACCCAGTCAATAGATGGAGCAAAGAGCTGAACAGAGACTTCACAAGTGAGGAATTAGAGATGGCTGAGAAACACCTTACAGAAGTGTTCATTTTTTTGTTTTAAACATAACTAATCATAACAAATGCAAATCAAAATATTTGATTATCATCTCACTCCAATAAGACTGGCTAGGATCAAGAAACAAATAATACCAAGTGCTGGAGAGGTTGTGGGGGAAGGGGAACACTCATCCATTGCTGTTTGGAATGAAACTCATACAGCCACTATGGAAAGCAGTGGGGAGAACCCTTGGAAGACTTGGAATGAACTTGCACCCGACCCAGCCTACCACTCCTAGGCATGTACCCTCAAGACTCACCCCACCACAGAGATACATGCTGGCCATGTTTATTGCAGCTCTCTTCACAATAGCAAGGAGCTGGAACCAACCTAAATGCCCCCGCAACTGACAAGTGGATAGAGAAATGTGTGTACATCTACATAATGGAGTTCTATGCAGCAGTAAAGAAGAGGACATCATGAGCGTTGCAGGAAAATGGCTGGAGCTGGAGGACATCATGCTGAGTGAAGTAACACAGCCCAGAAAAACAAATGATGAAATGGTATCCCTCTCTGTGGATGCTATGTGCCAATTACCTAGTTGTAAGTATTTCTTGTGCATGGCCCCATTGAGTTTTGTCCAAAGCAGTTGGGGTGTATGCATTCTGGAAACAACAACAACAACAGAAAGGACTGCATTGAAGAACTGACTGAAACAGTGAACTTCTGCTCAAAACAGTCAACTTCCACATGGAGAATATTGAGAAAGACTGAGAAAGATATGAAAAGCATGTTTGGCAGAATGCATGAGCTCTGGTGGTGTGGGGGATTGGGGGGGGGGACACGGGTCTAGATTTGATTAAAAAATAAATTAATTAGAAAGAAAAGAACTGCTGACCTGTTATCACCATATTTTCCATGAACTCTCACACAAAAATTTATATACTTTTGAAAATTGGTGGGGCTGGAGAGATGGCTCAGTGGTTAAGAGCAGTGGCTGCTCTTGCAGGGGACCCAGGGTTTGATTCCCAACATGCACATGGAGGCTAACAACTGTCTGTAACTCCAGTTCCAGGGGATCTGATGCCCTCTTCTGTCCTCCTCAGGCATTGCACAACACAGGTGCACTTACATACATGCAGGCAATACACTCATACACATAAAAAGTAAATATAATATTAAAAATTGTGAAAACCAGGTGTGGCAGTGCACGCCTTTAATCTCAGCACTTGGGAGGCAGAGGCAGGCGGATGTCTGTGACTTCAAAGCCAGCCTGGTCTACATAGCGAGCTCCAGGCCAGCTGGGACAAAGGGAGACCCTGTTTCAAAAAGCCAAAAAAATAATTGTTTAGGTGCAGTTTTCCCCACCATAATATATCTCATTAATCTGTCATCTTTTATTCATTTTTTTCCAGGCATTACTGAAAATTGAACCTACGATCTCAGGCATGCTAGGCACATGCTCTACCACTGAACAGTTGGTCAGTCTTTTCATTGGAACTTTATTCTTTTCCCACTGAGAAATGAAAAGGATTTTTTTTGTATACTGTATCCCCAGCCCTATACCATTATGTTTGGATATACATATACATTATAAATGATGATCACCATGAAGCAAATTAACAGATCATGTTACAAAGTTACATTTTATGTTTATGTGTGTGTGGTGAGAACACTTAAAACCTTATTTATACTATAACTTTTGGTTATCTTAGCAAATTTCAAATGTACATTACTGTATTAATAATGATTACTACCAACCCAAGTGCCCCTCAACTGACGAGTGGATAGAGAAAATGTGGTACATCTACACAATGGAGTTCTATGCAGTGGTGAAGAAAGATGACATCATGAACTTTGCAGGTAAATAAATGGAGCTAGAAGATATGATGTTAAGTAAAGTAAAACAGTCCCAGAAAAACAAACGCTGAATGGTATCTCTCATCTGTAGATGCTGAAGCCAATTACCTAGTTGTATGGCAAACTGAGCAATGTTAATGTGATCTGAAAACAACTGTGCTCTTATATTGTGAACCCCTTAAAAATAATAATTACTATGCTGTGTGTCAATTCTCTAGAACTTATTCATCCTGTGTAATTTAAACTTTGTTCTTTTTTACCAATACTTTGATTTCCTCTACCCTCAGCCTCTGGTAACCACTGTTCTTTCCTCTGCTTTTATAAATTTAACTTCAGAAGGATGAAGATTTAAGCGAGATGATATACTATTTGCCTTTCTGAGCCTGATTTATTTCATGTGGAGTACTGTCTTCTGTGTTCATCCATGTTGTCACAAATGACAGAATTCCTCTCTTGTTCAAGGCTGAATAAATTACATATATATTATAAATTTCATTTATATACACAGTCACATTTTATTTATTTATCCATTGATAGACATTTGGTTGGTTTCCTACATCTTGGTTATTTTGAATAATGCAGGAGGGAAGAGAGTATACCTTTTTTTTTTTTTGTCTATTTGAGACAGGGTCTCCCTGTAGCCCCAGCTGGCCTGGAACTCCTTATGCAGACCAGGCTGGCCTTGAACTTACAGAGATCTACTTGCTGCTGCCGCCTCCCAAGTGCTTAGATTAAAGGCATGCCCTGCCATGCCTGAGCTGCCATGCCCGCGCTGCCATGCCCGTGCTGCCATGCCAGGCTCAGGAACTCTTTTTATATGTGGATATAATTTTCTTTGGATATAAACCAAGAAGTGAGATTGCTAAATCATATGGTAATTCTTTTTTCCTCTGATGTTGGGGATTGATAATAAGGTCTTGTGCATATTAGACAGGCTCTCTACCACTGAGCTTTATCTCCAGCTTTTTACTTTTTATTCAGAGACAGGGTCTTGCTAGGTTGCCCAGGTTCTGTAGACCAGGCTAGTCATGAACTTGAAATCCTCCTACCTCAGCCTCCAGCTGGGATTACAGGCCTGTGCCACCAGGTAAAGTCCTATTGAGAAACCTCCAAACTGATTGTCATAGCAGCTCTGTAACTTTATTCCCACCAACAGTGCCCATGGGCTTCTTTCGCTCTTCATTTTCTCCAACACTTATCTTTTGTCTTTTTGATAATAGCTATTCTGACATTTCCTTGCTAATTAGTGATACTGACCATTTTTCATGTCAGTCACTGGTATGATTTCTTTTGAGAAAAAACGGCCTAGCAGATTCTTTGTCCATTCTCTCAGTTTGGGTTTGTTTTCTTGCTATTGAGGTCCTTGTATATTTTGGCTAAGGCTTCTTGTAAGGTATGTGCTTTGCAAATATTTTCTCCCATTCTGTGAACCGTCTCTTCACTCTGTTGGTTGTTTTCTTTGCTATGAAACTTATTAGTTTGATGCATTCCTATCTGTCGAATTTTGCATGTGTTGCCTGTGCGTTTGGAATCAGACCTAAAAAAAAAAAAACCAAAATATTCAGACCAATGTCAAGAAAAGTTTTCAGATTTTACATTTACATTTAAATATTTAATCCATTTTGACTTTTTTTTTTTTTAAATTTATTATTATTTTTTTTATGTGCATGGATGTTTTATATGTATGTCTGCATGTAGGTTGGTGCACCCATGTCATGCAACGCCGCGGAGGCCAGAAGAGGGCGTCGGATTCCCCTGGAACTGGAGTTAAAGACAGTTCCCAGCCGCCATGTGGGCGCCGGGAATCGAACCCGGGCCCTCTGCAAGAGCAGTCGGCGCTCTCAACCGCTAGGCCATCTCCCTTTTGACTTTTAAAAAATATAGTGAAATCAGAATCCAGTTTCATTCTTTTTTATCTAGACAGCCTTCCCAGCATGATGTCTTGAAGAGTTTGGTTCTTTCTTCACTGTGTGTTCTTGGTACCTATATCAAAGCTAAATTTTTTGTGTAAGTGGCTCCATTTAGGTCATCAGCCTATATGGTTGTTTTTATGCTGTTACCAGACTATGATTATTAAAACTTTGTAGCCTATTTTGAAAACAGATAATATGAATTCTAGCTTTGATCTTTCTTCTCAAGATTTCTTAGGTTATTTGGGGTCTTTTGTGGTTTATATACATTTTAAGATTATTTTCTATGGTTAAGTGAAAAATACCATTGGATTTTTTCAAGAATTTCATTTTAATACATTGCTCTGTTAATATGGCTATTGCATTGATTAACCTTCATGTTTGAACCGTATTGCATCAGGGATCAATCTCATTTGACCATGGTGTATAATCTTTTAAATATTTGTTGACATTTTATTGAGAATTTTTGCCTGTATGTTCATTAGGGATACTAACATAATTTTATTTTCTTGTGGTGTCCTTGTTTTGCTTTGAAATTGGGATAATGCCAGCCTCATAGAATTACTTATTTATTTATTTATTATCATGAGTGTGTGTGTGTGTGTGTGTGTGTGTGAGAGAGAGAGAGAGAGAGAGAGAGAGAGAGAGAGAGAGATATGCGTTTAGAGGACAAGTTTTGGGAGTTGGTTTTCTTTCAATATGTGGATCAGGGATCTAACTCAGGTCACCAGGCTTAGCAGCAAGAGCCTTTACCAAATGGGCCATGTTGCCAGTCCCTAGAATGAGTTTTGAAATGTTCCTCCATCTTTAATAATTTTGGAAGAATTTGAGAAGAGGTGTAATTAATTCTTTCAATATTTGGTGGAATTCATCAGTGAGGCTATCAGCTCCTGGAATTTTCTTTGGAGAGGCTTTTGATTATTGATTTAAGTTTCAATAGTACTGGTTTGTTCTGATTTTCTATTTTTTATGATAGTCTTGGAAGATGGTATATTTCTAGGAATTTGCCCCTTTTTTATTTTTTATTTATTATTTTTTTTATTTTTAAGGGATTCTACAATATAATGACACAGTTGTTTGCAGATAACATTGATGTTACTCAGTATGTCATACAATTAGGTAATTGGTGCATTTTGCAAGTATCTATGTCCAAATTTTGAACAACCCAAGGTTCCCATAGTCCAGTTGGAGAAGCTTGTATGCACAGGCATGTTGATCAATCAGGAGTCCAGACTATATTCCTGTAGTCTCATGATTCACCCCTATCTCTCCACAGCCCTTACAATCTACCACGCCTCCTCTTCCGCAGTTTGTTCCCTGGGCTTTGGGAAAGGGGCACAAGTGGGTGAGAAGAAAACAGTCTAATTTCTTTGGAGTTGTCATTTTGGACTCCAGTCTGTTCAGGTTGTTTCCCTTCATGGGTTGACAGCTTTTCCAGTGATACCCTTTTTAGTCATACTAACAAAGCACAAGCTATTGGATGTACAGGCATTTAAGCAGTACCAATTATGTCAAGCTAAGCTGTGAGCATAGACACAGATGCTTGGATGGTATGCTAATCCGCAAACTGTGGTTTCTCTATAAAGGGTGACAAGTTCTTATTGTGGCTTATAACCTCTCCTAACCACTAGAGGATATAAGCTTGTGGCATCCGCTGTGAGTTATTCCTCCAAGGAGAGAGCTAATAGCCAAATAGATTTGGGATATATATAGACACATGGCTGCCACTGTTGCACAGTATCTCCAGGCTGTTGAGGTGTAGCTGATTTTTTATTTATTTATTTTTATGTGTATGAATGTACTGTCTGCATGTAGGTTTGTGCACCCGTGTCATGCAATGCCATGGAGGTCAGAAGAGGGCATCAAATTCCCCTGGAACTGGAGCCAAAGAAGTTCTCAGCCACCATGTGGGTGCTGGGGATCGAACCCGGTTCCTCTGCAAGAGCAGTCAGCGCTCTTAACCACTAGGCCATCTCTCCAGCCCCAGAAATTTTCCCCTTTCTTATATGTAATCTAAGTTCTGGCTTGTAGTTAATAATATGGTATCTTCTTATGACTATATTATGCTTTTTTTGGAGATAGGGTCTCATGTAGGCCAGCCTGGCTTCAAACTCACTTTGTAGCTGAGGATGATCTTGAATTTATGTCCTCTACTTCTACCTCCCAAATGCTAGGATTACAGCCATATGCCACCATGACCAGTTTTTTTTTTGTTTTGTTTTGTTTTGTTTTTTTTGGTGTTTTTGAGACAGGGTCTCCCTTTAGTCCCAGCTGGCCTGGAGCTGGCTATGTAGACCAGGCTGGCTTTGAACTCACAGAGATCCGCCTGCCTCTGACTCCCGAGAACTAGGATTAAAGGCGTGCGCCACCACGCCCGGCTATGACCAGTTTTATGCAGTTCTGGGGATCAAACCCAGGGCTTCACATATGCTATGCAAACACTCCTCCAACCAAATCACATTTGCACATAGGCAGGGACACTACCAAAGGAATCCCACTCCCCCCGCCCCAAAGATACTATGCATTTCTGTGTTGTTGACTATAATGTCCTCTTCCATCTCTATTCTTATTTGAATATTTCTTTTCTTCTTAGTCTAGCTAAAGATTTAATGATTTTGTTTATCTTTAAAACAACAGCTCTTAGTTTTAACATTTTCTCTTGGTTTTCTAGCTATATTTTATTTACCTCTTCTCTGATTTTATTTTTTTTTATATTTATTTATTTATTTATATATGTGTATGAATGTACTGTCTGCGTGTAGGTTTGTGCACCTGTGTCGTGCAATGCCGCGGAGGTCAGAAGAGGGTCCTGGATTCCCCTGGAACTGGAGTTCTCCTGGAATTGGAGTTACAGATGGTTCTCAGCCGCCATGTGGGTGCTGGGGATCGAACCCGGGTCCTCTGTAAGAGCAGTCGGCGCTCTTAACCGCTAGGCCATCTCTCCAGCCCTCTCTGATTTTATTATTTTGATCCTTCTGCTAGCTTTGAGCTTTATTTTTCTTCCTCTATCTCCTTGAGGCATAAGGTCAGCTTCGTTTGAGATCATTCTTTTTCTTTTTTTTTTTTGGGGGGGGGAGAAAACTCTGTATTTGAATAAAACTAGTGTACACTGAGATTATTTATCCAAACTCACCAGAGGCTTGAACAACCAAGATTTTCCTAAGTCACTTTTCCAAAGTGGAGCAGGATAATTAGGACAGGTTATCCACATATATAAAGATAGGGCTGCTAAAAGAAAACCAGACAGAGGCTACATGACTATGAACAACCTTCACAAAGAGTGAACAACAGTAGCACAAATGCCAAAAAAAATCTGTAAAATCTCCCAAAATGATGTCTAGAGCTGTCTGTAAAGAAATAAAAACCTAAGACATTCATTAAGATAGATACACAAAATCTGTCAGCTTTGGTTAAAACACCAAACCTAACCTCAAGATCAGATAATGCTTTGATGCATAGTATGCTCAATCACAATTCCACTAGATTAGATCTACTTGAGCATTAACATTATTTTTCTTGACATCGGCACTTGCTGCTGTAAAATTCCCTCTTTGAACTGGCTGCTTTCGCTGCGTTTAAGTCGCTACTCTTGATCTTCACCACAGTTGAACAAAGCTGTTTCCCACAAATCCTCCCCTGGTGTTCAGAGAGTTCCATGTGGTCCTTCTAGTGAATGTAGCTAGCTTGGGTTTCTCACTTCTGGAGCTGTCCTTTTGCACCCTGCCTTACCCCACTGCTGTGCATTTTTCTATCATCCATCCATGTGGCTTGGCTCTCAGGCCAATCTGAGCTTCTTTGAGGCCAAAATTAACTTTAACCCCATGTCATGGTCTGGTATTTCCAAAATTATTCTCTCAGGTGTGGAAAAAGTGTATTTTATGTATCCTGGGCTCATTCTTCTCATGAAAAACCCTGCTCTTTGTTACTCTTGGTGACCCACTGGCGATTTTGATCTTGTATGTTTTAAACAGCCCCCCCCCCAAATCTTGTATGTTTTAAACAGCCCTCTTTCCCTTTCTGTTGGCTCTGTTGGGGACTTGAGTCGACCTTGAGCATTTTTACTTGTCTCAGCAAAGATGTCATTAAGATAGATTTCTTGCATCAGAATTGCTGAATCAAGGGTTGAGTGCATGCAGATATTGATAGAAGCTGCTAGAATGGCCAGATGATTTACTTTTCTTGCTAGCAGTGAATGCAGTTATAGGCTATCAGCTGATTCTCCCTGTACAACAGGGGATATTGCCTGAGCATCTGAAGAGTTACTTTGGCTGAATCTTAAGAGTACATTCTTTAGAGGTTCCTGCTATCGGAAACAGGCCGGTTCCTGGATTGTATATCCAACCCAGAAGGAAATTAAATATACCCTATGTACACTTACAATTCCTAGGGTATTTTCTTTCACATGTATGGAATTTCTTTCATAATGTTATATATCTATAATTTTTAATTATTTTTATTTGTACATATGGGTGTTTTGCCTGCACGTATGTAAGTGCCCCCATGATGTGCAATGCCCACGAAGGTCAGAAAAGGGCTGGATCTCCTGGAACTGGAGTTACAGATGGTTGTTAGCTGCCATATGGGTGGTGGGAACTGAATCTGGGTCCTCTGCAAGAACAGCCAGTGCTCCTAACTGTTGAGCCATCTCTCCAGCCCTATAATGCTTTGTTTAAATTTTTAAAATTACATTTTAAAAATATTGTGTGCATGTGTAGGAGGAGTTGGTAGATGTGGGTATGCACATGTCGTAGCTCATGTGTAGAGGTCAGAGGACAGCCTGTAGGAGACAGTGCTCGTTCTATCATGTGGGTCCCAAGAATCACACTTTGGTCACCAGGCTTGGCAGCAAATTTCTTTACCTACCAACCACCATCTGGCCTAATGCTATGTTTTATTAACCAAAACCACTGAATCTGCTGACACCTTGATTTTCAACTTCCAAAAATATAAAAAATAAATTTCTGGGTTTTGTTTCCGACTTGGTCTGGTCTTTTTTTTTCTTATAGCAGCCTGAACAGACAGAGACATGGTAATGGAGATGGAGTAGGGGGATAAGAAAGTATACCATTTTAGAGATATTTTAGTCTTAAGTAAAAATGTAAAGCAGCTAAAATATCAGTGTAGGAGAATTAATGAGAGATCATCATTCCGTTTTGCTCTTGGTGGTTGCCTTCTATCCTTACATCTAATCCTCATGACAACTTTATGCAGAATGAAAGCCAGGGGTAGTGATGCACACCTGTGGTTCCAGGGCTAAATGGTGCAAGCAGGAGGATCAGGTGCCCAAGGTCTTCCTCAGCGCCATAGTGAGTTCAAGCCAGTGTGTGCTACATGAAGAAAAAAAAAAGAAGTGGAAATAAAGATTCAAAATAGACTATATATATATATATA
>VZQC01015508.1:4188383-4269981 GCA_009823505.1 Rhizomys pruinosus
AGTAGCATGCTGGTACCCAGTCAGTAGTAGTCACTCAGTGCCAGAGATTTGTAGCACATTGTATCCATTCTTGTAGAGTTATGCTTTTAATTTATAGCACAAATGAGAAACAAGGAGGAAAGAGATTAGAAGTACTTACAGGTTATAAACACAAGGAAATGTATGTCTGATCAGAGCTAGGTAGGACTACCCCATGGAAGACTTCCTGGAAAAAGTAATTTTTTAAACATTTTGACAGAGAGAATTAAATCATTTGAAAGTGAGGAATACATACCAGCTAGAAGAATGACTAGTGAAGGTTTAGTCCTGGGAGTGAACATGTGTTGGGTGAAGGGTGAAATAACTGATGTGCCAGGTGTAGTGATGCACTCCTGTAATCTCAGCACTCAGGAGACTGGAGCAGAGGGTACGTTCCAGGCCAATAAGAGCTACAAACCAAGTCCCAATCTTTTTTTTTTTTTTTAATAATTTACTTTTATTTTTAATTTTTGTATATGAGTGTTATGGCTGCATGTATGTAAGTGCACCCATGTTGTGCAATGTCCACAGAGGACAGAAGAGGGTGTTGAATCCCCTGAAACTGGAGATGTGGACAGTTTTTTGTTTTTGGTTTTTTTGTCTTTTTGAGACAGATGTGGACAGTTTTTGGGGGGTTTTGGGGGTTTTTTTTGGTCTTTTCAAGACAGGGTCTCCCTGTAGCCCCAGCTGGCCTGGAACTCATTCTGTAGACCAGGCTGGCCTTGAACTCACAAAGATCCGCCTGTCTCTGCCTCCCAAATGCTAGGATTAAAGGCGTGTGCCACCACATCTGGCAAGGGTGGACAGTTTTAAGTCACTGTGTGGGTGCTGGGATAAGAACAGCCATTGCTCCTAATTGCTGAGTCATCTCTCCAGCCCAAGTTCTGGTCTTTTTTTTTTAACCATCTTAAGAGGGTAAGGAATTATATGATAAATAATTGATGTGTTTTTTGTTTTTTGTTTTTTTATCTTTTTGAGACAGGGTACCCCTGTAGCCCCAGCTGGCCTGGAACTACCCCTGTAGACCAGGCTGGCCCTGAACTCACAGAGATCCACCTGCCTCTGCCTCCCAAGTGCTGGGATTAAAGGTGTGGGCTACCACGCCCGGCCATTGATGCGCTTTTAAAGATATTACTTGTGGGGCTGGAGAGATAGCCTAGCGGTTAAGAGCACCGACTGCTCTTGCAGAGGACCCAGGTTCGATCCCCAGCACCCACATGGTGGCTGAGAACCATCTGTAACTCCAGTTCTAGGAGAACTCCAGTTCAGGGGAATCCGACACCCTCTTCTGACCTCTGAGGCATTGCACGACACAGGTGCACAGACCTACATGCAGAGAGTACATTCATACACATAAAAAAATAAATTAAAAAATTAAAAAAAAAGATATTACTTGTACAGAAGATACAGCACAGTTAGTACAGTGCTTTCCTGGCATGTGTTTCTTCCCCCCCCCCCAAAAAAAAAAAAAGGTACCAAAGGGTATCTTTCTCACTTAGCATCTCTGGAAAACCCTGGAGCTGCCAGACTGATAGATGAGTGTGAAGATTCACTAACTATGTTTTTTTGTTGTTGTTTGTTTGTTTTTTTATGACAGTCTAGGAACATATGCATCTTTACATGGGAGAATTTATTGCAAGCCTCACTTCAACCAGCTGTTTAAGTCCAAAGGCAACTATGATGAAGGCTTTGGGCACAGACCACATAAGGATCTGTGGGCAAACAAAAGTGAAAATGAAGAGACTTTGGAGAGACCACACCAGTCTCCGAATGGAGGGGAGACCCCTCATAGTCCAGGGGTAGAAGATGCCCCCATTGCTAAGGTGGGCGTGCTGGCTGCAAGTATGGAAGCCAAGGCCTCCTCTCAGAGGGAGAAGGAGGACAAGCCAGCCGAAACCAAGAAGCTGAGGATTGCCTGGCCGCCCCCAGCAGAACTCAGCAGTTCAGGAAGTACCTTGGAGGAAGGGCTCAAAGTATCTAAGCCCAAGTGGCCTCCAGAGGATGAAATCAGCAGAGTGGAAGCTGCGGAGGATGTAGATCTGGATTTGAAGAAGCTAAGACGATCTTCTTCCCTGAAGGAGCGGAGCCGCCCGTTCACTGTGGCTGCCTCACTTCGAACCTCTTCTGTCAAGAGCCCCAAAACGTCCCCACCAATCAAGAAAGGTTGGAGCATGTCAGAGCAGAATGAGTTTGCAGGAGGTCTAATAACAGAAAAGAAACAGGTGGAGAATTCCAGGGTCTCTGGGAAGAACGGGAACGTGGGGAAAACAGGTTGGCAGACCAAGGAGCCTGAGGAAGAGGAGGCTGAGAAGAGAAGCAGGGAGACTTGGGGTTTGGAGCTAGAGAATGAGAATGTCCTAGAAAACGGTGCCAACGCAGATGAAGATGAGGGCAGCGTCCTCAAGCAGCAGTCACCACTTGAACCCAAGTCTCCCAATTGGTCCAGCTCTGTAGACAACACACCCATTAAAGAATTTACTACCCAGAATCAGAAATCCCAGGATGTTGGGTTCTGGGAGGGAGAAGTGGTCAAAGAGCTGTCTGTGGAGGAACAGATAAAGAGAAACCGGTACTATGACGAGGAGGAAGATGAAGAATGATGAACTGCAATGGTACTGATGAGCCACTGCCTTCATCAGTGCGGCCCATAGAAATAGGTATCTTAGTATGAAGTGTCATTTATGTGGAAGCAACTTTAGAAATGAACTCCTGCTACCGAAGCAAAATAAAAATAAACAAAACATGCTGCAGCTGATGGGAACTAATTCTAACTGCTGGAGATAAAAATTTTTAAATCCTCCATTTTGCTAAGCAGGGGAGTTTTCCAGCTGGTGCAGTCCAGATTCCACTACATTCTCAAAAGCAATATTAAAGTAGCTAGATAATTAGTAGCTCATTTTTACACAAATACAATTCTGGAATTAGGGAACATGCAGAATGGATTCAAGGGTCTATATATTGTGGCTGAAAGCACTTTAGTGTAAAGGACACAGTTTGTATATTTTTTAAATGAATATCAACTTATTCTAGGCATGGTGGCACACACCTTTAATCCCAGCAATTGGGAGGCAGAGGCAGGTGGATCTCTGTAAGTACAAGGCTAGCCTGCTCTACATAGTGAGTTCTAGGACAGCTGGGGCTACAAGGGAGACCTAGTCTCAAAGAAAAAAGAAAAAAAAAGTGTCAACTTAATTTTTTAATACTCAGTTACTGGGATCAAATATTTACTGTTTTTAAGTTTTGGATCAATTTTCTTAATCTGGTATATGTGGAAATTTATTGCTTTGCATTCTGCTCTCTGCATCTTGAATTGTTGAGGTATACTACAGCTACCTTTGGACCAGCAACATGGCTCAGTGGTAGGGACACTTGCTGGGCAAGCCTGACCACCTGAGTTTGATTCCTGGAACCCAGGTAAAGGTGGAAAAAGAGAACTTCACATAGTTGTCCTTTGACTTCCATACTTATACCATAGCCCTTATTTCTTAATTATATGTATCTGTGTATATGTGTGTGGGTTTGTGCATGTAAGTGCAGTGCCCACGGAGGACAGAAGAGGGCATAGGATACCCCAGTTGGAGTTACAGGTGGTTGTGAGCTGCCTAATGTAGGTACTGGGAACCAAACTCCAGTCCTCTAGAAGAGTAGTATGTGATTTTAATCACAGAGCCATTTCTCCAGCCCTGATGTTAAAATTTAATAAATGTCTTTAAAACAAACAAACAAACAAACAAACAAACCAGTCAACCTGAGACTTCCAAGCATGTTGAGTGGAGAATAGGGTTGGAAAAGGGAAAAAGTTCAGAAGTCTCCTTTTTTTTCAATGTTCTCTGTTTTCTTTCTTTGCTGGTTTTATTTTTCCCTCTTCTTTCCTCAACTTACTATGACCCTTAGAGATGTCTCTTATGAATCAAGTTGTCAGATTTTAGCTTGGAAGACACAAAAAGCTATTCTGGACAGGGGATATTTGGGAAAGGGAAGGAAGAGTACTCAACCATAATTACCATAATTAGATCCCACACTTTTTCTTTTTTTTTAACTTGTTTTTTTTTTTAAATTTTATTTATTTCTGTATGTGAATGAATGTACTGTCTGCATGCAGGTCTGCGCACCCGTGTTGTGCAATGCCGCGGAGGTCAGAAGAGGGTCTCGGATTCCCCTGGAACTGGAGTTCTCCTGGAATTGGAGTTACAGACAGTTCTTAGCTGCCATGTGGGTGCTGGGGATTGAACCTGGGTCCTCTGCAAGAGCAGTCAGTGCTCTTAACTGCTAGGCTATCTCTCCAACCCAATCCCACAGTTTTTCATCAAGGTTGTATTCCAATACTTGTATTCACTCGAGAAGCATTTTTTTTTTTTTTGGTTCTTTGTAGCACTCAAAGATAGTACTACACTCCTGGGTCATTTTCAACATAAAATAAAGGCACTAAAATGACAGAAATACCCAGGAAAATGGCGACTTTGCAAGTCTGAGGATCTCCGTGGACACTGAGTGACATGCTCCTAACACATCAAGTTTGAGACTTTTTCCAATGACAGCTATGGATTTGTGAAAAATGGTGATGTGATATGTACACCACGCAGTGGGTCCATTAATGTAATGTAGATATGAACAAAGTTGTCAGAGCTATTTCTGTCTGGCATTAAATTCGACTTTAAAGAAATGTTTGTGATTACCTGGCCTGGTTTGCTTCTGGCCGCTCATAGTCCTGTAGTAGCCAAAAAAGTAAGAAGTCCCAAGAGTTCTGATTACTGCACCTTTGGGATGACATTGTTGAGATGGTTGATTCTCCTATCTGGGATTCTTGTTTTGCCCTTCCTCCAAAAATGGAGGTTGCAGACAGTGAAGAGAAAGCCAGGAGAACTTATTTGCCATGTGGGAGTAACAGTTTAAATGGGAGAGTAGAATCTCTGAGACCCCAACTCTGAGACCCTCAAATGACAGCAGGTGCCAGCTGAAAGACACTATAGGTATTATAGATCTTGGGTCTAAGTAGGCTTTGGGATACCAACTGGGAGAGGTGTAAGTGTTGCAGCTGGAAAACTCTCAGAGGCCTTCGGAGTGCCAGTAGAGAGCAATCTCTTGCAGAGCAACTCTGTAGAAAGCAGGGGACAGGATACCAGTAGAGGAGCAGCAGCCTCCCATCTCTGACAAGTGGCGCAGGTGTCCAAACTAGGAGGTTTTGGAAGATGGAGTAGTGCAGGAACCAGTTTTCTTCCAAAGCTGAAGTATAAGTCTTGAGGCAGGAATGAGTGCCCTGCCAGGATCTGCAAGTTGAGTCCTGGGAACTGGTTTTAGGGAGCTGCCTGCTACCCAGGGCAGAAGCTCCAGATCTGGGAAACCTCTAATGAGTTAGTTCCAGCACCTCTTGAAAGAAAGCGTAGGGGCGGGCCCTGCTTCGGCTGGGAGGCAGGCTCTGAAGTCTTCCTGGTCTTCTGAAGAAGTCTGTAGTGCTTCTGTGTTCAGAAGCTCCAGGGTGCCTGAATTTATGGGTCCTGATTGGCTGAATGTGAGTACATAAATGAAATATCAAGATCAACCAGGGAAGAGCTGTCAAAACTGGTGGGGGAGGGGACGAAGGCTGAGACCACCAAGAGTTGCCAAGAATTCACAATCAGCTCAGTTGAGAGCTCCCGAATAGGTGTGGAAATTGAACTCAAGTCCTCTTCAAGAGTAGTGCATGTTCTTACCCACTGAGCCGTCTCTCCAGCCCACTACCATTTTTGAACAGGGCTTATTCTCATTCCTAACTAGGTTCTATAGTTTTCTAAAAAAAAATTACATTTATTTATTCATTCATTCATTCATTTGCATGTGTGTGGGCACACAGGCCACAGTGCCCACCCATGTGGAGATCAACTTTAGGGAGATGGTTCTCTCCTTCCACCAAGTAGGTTCTAGGGATGTCCTTATAGTTGTTGTTTGTTTGTTTGTTTGTTTTAGACAGGCTTTCCCTGTATCCCCACCTTCCCTGAAACTGAATATGTAGACATACACCTGTCTCTGGCTCCCTAGTGCCAGGATTCAAAGTGTAGGTCACCTCACCTGGGTCCTTCCTTGTAGGTTAATTTTTATTTGTCTTTTGTAGAAAGAAAATGGAGGTCTGGGTTGAACAAAGCCCTTTGTCGACAGGCAGGGCTCAGGATACTGCTGTTTACTGAAGGAGGTGAAGCGGCTGCAGGGAAAAGATTTCACTATTTTGTGTGTTTTTTTTATTTTTCTTTTTAGTTTTATCCTTTTTTTTTTTTTTTTCTGTATTTTTGAGAAAGGGTCTCCCTTTTAGTACCAGCTGTCCTGAAGCTTGCTCTGTAGACCAGGCTGCCCTTGAACCCACAGAGATCCACCTACCTCTGCCTCCCGAGTGGTGGGATTAAAGGCGTGCACCACCAGGTCCGGCTAAGATTTCACTATTTTGAAATGACCACTTGAGACATCAGATAGGCAAGTAGCTTATCTGCTCTTGCTTGTTTCTTCATCAAAAAATTAAAGACACATGCCTTTAGACCCAGCACTCAGGAGGCAAAGGCAGGCAGACCTCTGTGAGATTGAGGCCACCATAGGCTACATAGTGAGTTCCAGGCCAATTGTGCTACAGTTTTCTCAAAACCAACAGCAACAACAATTAAAAATTAAAATTTCTTGATGTTTCAGGATAGGCTTTGCTTTAATTAACTATGATCAACATATTGGACTTTTAGGAAAGTCTGTATTGGAGGGAGTAGTTTTGAAGAGGCAATTCTGCTGAATTACTTGTGCATACTGAGTTTTCTTCTATATAGACATTGCAGATATCTTTGCAGCTTTTTTTTTTTTTTTTCTTTTTATTGGTCTTTTTGAGACAGGGTTTCCCTGTAGCCCCAGCTGTCCTGGAACTTTCTCTGTAGACCAGGCTGGCCTTGAACTCACAAAGATCCGCCTGCCTCTGCCTCCTGAGTGCTAGGATTAAAGGCGTGCGCCACCACGCCCAGCTCTTTGCAGCTTTTAAGGGTCCTCAGTTCTGAAAAAAACATTAAGCCAGAAGCTTAAAGAAATCAATAGAACACTACAGAAATAGGATGGAGAATAGAAGTTTACAAGTATTAGATCATAGAAAACTAACTTTTGTGCATGAAATTGCAACCAAGTCTTACAGCTGGGGAGAGAGATTGTACACAATTCCAAATATAGCCTGGGAAGATGGGCATATAGAGACACAGAGCAGTGTGGGGCAGAGGGCAGGGGCAGTCTGTGGGTAGAAAACGAATCAGGGGAAACATCAGAGGTAAGGGGATTTTGACTCAACTGACCTAATAGGATTTTTGCTGAAGGCAGGCCAGGGTGGTCAGATGTCACTGGGGGATGACAGAGAATGAGGGTGCCGATCTGATATTGAGGGTGATAAGTTCTTGCTAAAGTGATTTATCAGGACTTTTGCTAACATAAGGACCTAACATAAGATTCAGAAACCTGATTAAGTTTTCCATGCAAAGAATTTTTGTTGGCTTGACAATGATTTGTTCTCGATACTGCTGTGAAGGCAAATTTTCTAAATGGTCTGATGAACTTGCTCTAAAACATTGACTTTCAGCGACTTAGATGAGACTTGTTCCCTTTAAGCCAGGTCTGCTAGGATGCTTGTGTGGTTTGTGCCCTGCTCTGGGTTCCACTTGTCCCATGGGGTTCATCTGCCAGGAGAGTTAGAGTAGGTTGATTATTGTCCTCAAAAAGATATCTCCAAATTCAACCTCTGGTAGCTGTGAACAGCAATTATCTGGCAAGAGGATCTTTGCAGATGCACTTTATAAAAAAGATCTGTAGATAAGGTCATCCAGGATTAATTCAGTGGTCCAGAAGCTAATAATGATTGCCATTAAAAGAAGAGAGAATATGCAGATGAGAGACAGTGGAGGATGTGTCTCTGTCAAGACAGAGGCAGAGACAAGTGGTTCATCTACAGGCCATGGGGAACCAAAGATTGCTGGCACCACAGAAGAAGCTAGGAGAGGGTGTATTCTTTCTCAGATCCCCCTGAAGGAACAAGTCTTATGACCAGCTTGAGTTTAGACTTCTGGACTCCATGACTGCAAGGCGTTTTCTGTTATTTTATACTACTAAATTGTAGTAATCTGTTACAGCAGCTCTAAAAAAGTAGTACAAACCAGGCGTGGTGGCGCACGCCTTTAATCCTAGCACTTGGGAGGCAGAGGCAGGCGGATCTTTGTGAGTTCAAGGCCAGCCTGGTCTACAGAGGGAGTTCCAGGCCAGCTGGGGCTACATGGAGACCCTGTCTTGAAAAGACAAAAAAAAAAAATAGTTTTGGGGCTGGAGAGATGGCCTAGCAGTTAAGAGAGCCGCCGATTGCTCTTGCAGAGGACCTGGGTTTGATCCCCAGCACCCACATGGCTGCTGAGAACCGTCTTTGACTTCAGTTCCAGGGGAATCCAACGCCTTCTTCTGACCTCCATGGCATTGCATGACACGGGTGCACAGACCTGCATGCAGACAGTACATTCGTACACATAAAAGAAATAAATAAAATTTTTGAAAAAGTAGTACAGATATTTTGTGTTTGGGGGATGGGGAGGTCTCTTTCTAAGTCATAGAGAACTCTAAACAGAACCAACAGCAGTCCTAAGCACCCCATTATGCAATTACTGACCACCCCCAGGATCAGTGCTTGTTATTTCTCTCTTAACTTCTTTGTTCTTGTGGTTTCATCCCATTCAGCCTTTGAAAATTTAGTTTAGGAGAATCAGCCTTTGGTATGCCTTCCCAAAGAGTCATTTCCTTACACAGGTCTGGGATTTGCCTCCTGGAATGTTCTATCATATATTTATGATAGGTCATGTTCTCTGTGTTTTTGGCTGGTTCCTTGCAAAGTCCCTAAGTTTCTTGGCAATGGTATGAATGTGTTTGTACTTGTAATTCCTAGTTAGTTCTGGGCTTATGTTAGGCACTCATACACTGATGTATTCATTGGAGGAAAGGTTGATGTGTGTGGGCTGAGCCCTGGTAGATGTAACAAAGACCAAGCCATGATAACTTATGCCAGGCTGCACCTGCCTGGTGCACACCTTTAATCCCAGCACTCAGTAGGCAGAGGCAGGATCTCTGTGAGTTCAAGGCCAGCCTGGTTTACAGAGTGAGTCCCAGGCCAGCTGGGGTTACAGGGAGACCCTGTCTTTAAAAGACCAAAAAGAAAAGAAAAAAGAAAAGAAAAAAAAAAGAAAAGGAAAGGAAAAGAAAAGAAAAGAAGCCCCTGCCATTCCAATTTAGTAAGGGTAGAGAGTCATTCATAGAAGACATGTAGTAAATAACATTAGGAGACTGGAAGTGTTAGAGAATGTAAGATGGATTATATCTATTTGTTCTGCTTCTAGGCAGCTCACCTAAGCCGCTCTTACTAGTTTTCCCCCACCCCCCAACTGAACATGTAGGATTCCAATTTTGCCAACCTTGTCCTGTTGGCTTCCAAATTTTTACTTAAAATTAGTGGTATATATTTTACATATTTATAGACCTAGTCATCAGTGAAACTTGCTATGATTTTATTTTTATAGTGTAGGAAGATTATACAATTTGTCACTGAGCACATAAACTCTAGTGTCAAGTCACCTGGGGTGGTATCACATGGCATTTTTGCTACTTTCCAGCTGTGACAGATCAGGACTTCTATGACAATTCTGTTCTTCTTAGGAGGTGACAACTGACACTTCTCTTGGCAAGTGAGATAAGAAGCTATGTTCTCTCGTCTTGAATTGAGCAGATCTGTAGTTGTAGTAGAAGTGAAACTATGATTTCCAAGGGCAGGTTTTAAGAGTCGAAGAAAAGACTATTACTCAGAAATAAACGGAACTATTTGTACCTGGCTGGTTCTCAAAGGCATTGTGCTTAATGAAAAAAGCCTATCTCACAAGGTTACATGCTTTGTGTTTCCATTTATATGGCATTCTTTTTTTTTTTTATTGTATTTATTTATTTATTTTTAACAAATCTAGACCTGTGTTCCCGCTCATTCCCCCACCCCGTCAGAGCTCGTGCATTCTGCCAAACATGCTTTCCATCTCTTAGTCTTTCTCAATATTTTCCATGGGGACGTTGACTGTTTTGAGCAGAAGTTCACTGTTTCAGTCAGTTCTTTGATGCAGTATTTTCTGTTGTTGTTGTTGTTTCCAAAATGCATTATGTCCAACTGCTTTGTACAGAAGCTCAGGGGGCCCTACACAAGAAATACTTACAACTGGGTAATTGGCACTAGCATCCACAGATGAGGGATACCATTCGTCGTTTGTTTTTCTGGGACTGTGTTACTTCACTCAGCATGATGTCCTCTAGCTCCAGCCATTTTCCTGCAAAGCTCGTGATGTCGTCTTTCTTTACTGCTGCATAGAACTCCATTGTGTAGATGTACCACATTTTCTCTATCCACTCGTCAGTTGAGGGGCATTTAGGTTGGTTCCAGCTCCTTGCTATTGTGAAGAGAGCTGCAATAAACATGGCCGTGCATGTATCTCTGTGGTGGCGTAAGTCTTGAGGGTACATGCCCAGGAGTGGTATGGCTGGGTCGGGTGGCAAGTTCATTCCAAGTCTTCCAAGGGTTCTCCACACTGCTTTCCATAGTGGCTGTACGAGTTTACATTCCCACCAGCAGTGGATGAGTGTTCCCCTTTCCCCACAACCTCTCCAGCACTTGGTATCATTTGTTTTCTTGATCCTAGCCAGTCTTACTGGAGTAAGATGATATCTTAAAGTGGTTTTGATTTGCATTTCCTTAATGATTAGTGATGTTGAGCAGTTCTTGAGGTGTTTCTCAGACATCTCTAATTCCTCGCTTGTGAAGTCTCTGTTCAGTTCTTTGCTCCATCTATTGAGCGGGTCGTTTGTTTTCTTTTTTCTTTGTTTTTTGAGTAGTTTATATATTCTGGAAATCAATGCTTTGTCAGATGTATCTGCAGTGAAGGTTTCCTCCCACTCTGTGGGATTTCTCTTCACTTCCTTGATTGTTTCTTTTGATGTACAGAAGCTTTTGAGTTTGATGAGGTCCCATTTGTCAATTGTCGACCTTAATTCTTGTGCAGCTGCTGTCTGATTTAGGAAGTCTTTTCCTACGCCTATGTCTTGTAGTCTGCTGCCAACTTTTTCTTCTATCACCTTCAGAGTTTGGGGTTTCACGTTGAGGTCTTTAATCCATCTGGAGTTGACTTTTGTACAGGGTGAGAGGTAGGGGTTTAATTTCATTCTTCTACAAGTGGTGATCCAGTTTTGCCAACACCACTTGCTGAAGATGCTGTCTTTTCTCCATTGTGGTTTCTTGGCCCCCTTGTCAAATATGAGATGGCTGAAATTGTATGTGCTCAGATTTGGATCTTCGGTTTTGTTCCATTGGTCAACAGGTCTGTTTTTGTGCCAGTACCAGGCTGTTTTTATGACTATAGCCCTGTAGTATAGTTTAAAATCTGGTATAGAGATCCCTCCTGTGTAGCTCTTTTCACTCAGGATTGATTTGGCTATTCGGGGTCTTTTGTTTCTCCAAATGAATTTAAGAACTTTTGTTTCCAAGCCTGTGAAGAAACTCTTGGGGATTTTGATTGGGATTGCATTAAATCTATACAAGAGTTTTGGTAAAATGGACATTTTTACAATGTTAATTTTCCCAATCCATGAGCATGGGAGGTTTTTCCATCTTCTGAGGTCTTCTTCAATTTCTTTCTTTAAGGGTTTAAAATTTTTGTTGTAGAGGTCTTTGGTGTCTTTGGTTAGGTTTGTTCCTAGGTATCTTATTGTTTTTGAGGCTATTGTGAGTGGGAAGGTCTCTTTGAATTCTTTCTCCAGTTGCTTGTTCTTGGTGTAAAGAAAGGCCATTGATTTTCTAAGGTTAATTTTGTATCCTGCCACTTTGCTGAAGCTGTTAATCGTTTCTAGGAGTTTTCTGGTGGAGTTTTTTGCATCTCTTAAGTAAACAATCATATCATCAGCAAATAGGGATAGTTTGACTTCCTCTTTTCCAATTAGTACTCCTTTAATATCCTTTTCTTGCCTTATTGCTCTAGCAAGTGTTTCAAGCACTATATTGAAGAGGAGTGGTGATAGGGGGCAGCCTTGGCATTCTTGAAATGACAAAATGACAGAGATGCAGAACAGTCAGTGCTGGGGGGTTGTCTGAAGGGACAGCAGGGAGAAGTGCTTTTGTAGACTACAAATTCACAGATAAGTGCATTAAGAACTAGAAAACAGTAAATTCTGTAGACTGGTTAAAAATATTGAACAAAAGCCAGGTGAAGCACGTCTTTAATCCTAGCACTTGGGAGGCAGAGGCAGATGCATCTCTGTGAGTTCAAGGCCCACCTGGTCTACATAGTGAGCTCCAGGCCAGCTGGGACTAAAGGGAGACCCTGATTCAAAAAGACAAAAAAAAAAACTTATTGAATGAGTACCAGTCTCCTGCTTCTGATACTGTTCTACAGGAACAGAAGATCTCACCTCAAGGGAAGCTAAATGATGGACCAGTTGGACTCTATACTTATAATTTCCAGTTGGCACACAATTAATTCCATATTTAAAAGGCAAACTTTTTTTTGGCTTTTTGACTTTTTGAGACAGGGTCTCCCTACAGCTCCAGCTGGCCTGGAACACACTCCATAGATCAGGCTGACCTTGAACTCAGAGATCCACCTGCCTCTGCCTCCCAAGTGCTAGGATTAAAAGCATGCACCACCATGCCCAGCTTAAAGATGGTTCTTAGCTGCCTTGTGGGTGCTGGGAATTGAACCGGTTCCTTTGCAAGAGCAGTCAGTGCTCTTAACCACTGAGCCATCTCTCCAGCCCCAAGGCAAACCATTTTTACCTGTCCTCTTGGGATGTTTGGTGTTTGGAACTTTGCTTCAATGTTATGGAAAGTTCAGGCCACATAGAGAGACCATATGTGGGGTTCTGGATGGCAGTCTAATCTAAGGTTCAAGTCAATAGACT
Organism: Rhizomys pruinosus; assembly: GCA_009823505.1. Classification (NCBI taxonomy): domain Eukaryota; kingdom Metazoa; phylum Chordata; class Mammalia; order Rodentia; family Spalacidae; genus Rhizomys; species Rhizomys pruinosus. Next base: position 4,201,350 of record VZQC01015508.1, read on the forward strand.
CATGAAGAGAGAAGTAAAAAACACTCCAGCCATCATGTAACTGCAACTCCATGGGGCATACCTTCACTAAGTGAGAATCACCTAGCTGAGTCAGGTCAGCTTCCACAACAATGAGAGTAAGGATGTTACTGCAAGCCACTAAGTTTGAGATGATTTTAGTATGCCATAAAGAATGACCAGAATATTCTATCTGTACAATTTGTTAATTCTTGACACAGAGTCCCTGAACAAACTTAGTGTAAACATGAACCAAGTGATCAAGTAAAGATCCAGGGCAGTGCTTAATATGAGGCTAACAAATACTAGCTATGGTTGGTATTATTATAGTATATCTAAAACATAACAAGCAGGCAAGAAAGATATGAACAACCTACATAGCTCTGGGTTAATTAAAACACCAAATAAATTTTTTTCTTCTTATCCCCAGAGATTGAGATTGAGCTGCAGGAATTTGGCATTAAAATGGCTTCTATCTTGGGCACATCCTTAGATGACCTCTATCCTTTGGCTTGCCTGTGAGGTAAACGTACATTCTAAATATAAATTATGGTTCTATTAAGTGTCCCTTCTCAACTCTGGAGGAAGTAACTTTTTCTTCTTCATGGCTAAAAATTTTCACTGCCAAAGGTATTTGTGGGTACTAATCTGCCCCTTTGCGTCAAAGAACATTCTTTCACTGGGAATGCCTATTGCTTGAGCAATACTTGAGCTATTTTGGAAGTCCATTATTGTAATCACAACATTGTAAATCTCTCTCTTCCTCCCTTCCTTCCTTCTTTCTTCTCCTTCCCAACAAATTTGATTACACAGTATGCTAAAACAAATTGTTTTAAGGTTCCCCTTTGACTAATCCTATATATGATATATACATAATATATATGTATATTTACCCTATAATTCCTACCTGAATTCCTTCTTGAAAACATTGTCATTTTAAGAGCTCCATGGATAAATCCAGCAGACAAACTTTTCAAGAATAGGCAGATGAACAGACAGTTGGTAAGAACTCAACAAGCTTGAGCACACCCTTGGGGAGTCCTAATTTCCCTCAAGTGTTTTTCAGAAACCAAGAAATGCCCATTTCACCCCCTCCCCCCCAGATGCTGACTGGGACTGCCTGGCATAGCAGACATGCACTGTTGCAACAGAAGCCCTTGGGAAGCATTTGGAATCTTACCTAGAACTTCTGATTTTGGAAAATGTCACATCATTAGCTCTAGGGGCCTGTCCTTGACCCTGATCTATTATGTTTTTTGGAGGTTACCTTGAAATCTGAATTCATGATGGCTGACTCAGCCAGGTCAGTCTTTCTATAATGTTTAATCTCTAGACAGAAAGGAGAGAAAAAAATTGAAGTGGGGTGTGTGTGTGTGTGTGTGTGTGTGTGTGTGTGTGTGTATAGGGACTGGAAAGAGATTCTTGAAAAAGTAGAGTTCTACACACACACACACATACACACACACACACACACCTCACATGCCAAGCACACATGCACACATGTAATAGAACATCAATTTGAAGTATGTATCTGAGTTAGTGAAACAACACTGGACAGCAACCAGGGCTTACAAGGCCTCCCACTGTAGTGGTGACAACTGTTTACAGCAGATTCCTGGCGTTTTGTGATTGGTGGCCTTCATGATTACGTTTTATATGTCTGGTGTGGCTTTTAATGCAAATGTGCATTTTGCCTAAGAGGTTCTGGGAAGAATATCAGAGTTGCTTGAAAATTAGAGCAAACATCCCAGCAGCTCCAGAATCAAGAACCTCTGATTTAACAAGTCACCCTGCTTTAGAAAACACTACAGAAGTTAGGATCCTGCCAGGATCCTAACTTCACTAGCGAGAGTTCTTGAGTGAACAACTGATACCAAACATACTTTAACACTCAGAAAAAGGAAGTTGAAACCAACAGCTTGGAATAGTGGACTTCAGAGAATGTCTTCTATAAACAAAAAAATTGCTGATGCCAACTGAAGACAAAGTAACAAAACTTAATGTTCTGCTTTAAATTGTATGTGCTGGAGAGTACTTACAAGTAGTTACCACCATGCCTGGCATGGTGGTGCATGCCTTTAATCCTAGCACTTGGGAGGCAGAAGGAGGTGGATCTCTGTGAGTTCAAGGCCAGCCTGGTCTACACAGTAAGTTCCAGGACAGCCAGAGCTACAGGGAGACCCTGTCTCAAAAAGAAAAAAAAAAAGTAGTTACTACCACACTGTTTTTTTGTATTTTTTAAAAAATTTTATTTAATTTGTATGTGTATGAATGTACTGTCTGCATGTAGGTTTGTGCACCCGTGTTGTGCAATGCCACGGAGGTCAGAAGAGGGAGTCAGATTCCCCTGGAACTGGAGTTAAAGACGGTTCTCAGCCGCCATGTCAGTGCTGGGGATCAAACCCGGGTCCTCTGCAAGAGCAGTCAGCGCTCTTAACCACTGGGCCATCTCTCCAGCCCCCACACTGTTTTTAAAATGGTTAATACTATACAGTCAAGATTTTCCTGAGCTTGCTCCATCTGGCAGTCTACCTAACTCCTTCACTGTCTTCACTCTCTAGCTTTCTCCACTTGGAGAGCTTGATAAGCTCGAGATTCCTGGAGCCCTGACTTTAGAATCTGATTCGGTAGATAGAGTCCAGGAACCTGCACTGATACCCGCTCACCTCATGTATGGTTCACATTTTCAAAAACTTTTGTCTAGTCACATTGAGAAGATAGTAGCTTGGCTTCTGTTCTGTTAATTACGAGCTGACGTTCAACAGGTCATGTCTATTTTCTGGCTTCAATTTCCTCCTGCGTAAATCACAACAGACAGAGGTGGGAATTAATTGGAAATTCTTGTGAAATGTCATATGCTCAAATGTGAGTTTTCTAAACCTTTATTCTAGTTGCAACTTTGATTTGTCATACTGTTTCCTGGGGAAAAAATTGTGTTCTAGTGTCAAATAAATGCAGTGTCCAAACTTTGAAAACATTTTGGCAAGCTTTCAACTTAGCTTAGCATAAAGTTAACCTGCATAAAAAAGGCCTTGAGAGCCCATTGGACACGGCTATGAAGGTAAAGCCTGAGTTACCATGGAGATCCCACGATACTGGAGATGCCGGGAGCTATGAGACATCTGCCAAGGAGAGCTTTCTCTTGGAACCAGACAAGAGGAAGATGTGTGTTACAGGCAGCAAAGCTGAGGGGAGGAGCCATCTAAGCCCTTCAGACTAGGCTGCAGACATCGGACGTAGAGCTACATACACAATTTAGAGTTTTCCCTGCTGATATTTTGATCTGCTTTTGTCCTGTATTTCCTCACTATGTTTCCATTCCTGCCTTTTGGAATGAGAATGTGCATTATGTGCCATTGAATGCTGGATGGATGTAATTTGCTTTTTGATCTTATAGGGGCTTACAATTAAGAGATGCCTTAGTCTCAGAAGAGACTTTGGACTTTTGAACAGTACTGAGATTGTTAAAAACTGTGGGGACTTTTGAAATTGGATTAAAATGTATTTTGCATTATGATATGATCATGAGCCTGTAGAGACGAAGCCAGGAAGTAAAATGTGGTGGTTTGAGTGTGAAACACCTCCCCTAGACTCAAGTATTTGAACACTTGGCATATGGTACTCAGTTGCTGGTGCTGTTTGAGAGGAGGGTCATGGAACCCTTAGGAGGTGCGGCCTTGAAGGACGAAGCAGGAGGGGGAGGGGCTCTGAGAGTTTGCAGCTCCCCCCCCACTCTCACCTTGTTCTCTGCTTCCTGAGCCTGCTGGGGGACGTGAGTGCTTAGCTTTAGTTTTCTGCTCTGGTTGCCTCTGCCACCGTACTAGATGCAATCACTCTGGAACCATAAGCCAAGTAAATTCTTTCTTGTCTAAGCTACCTTGGTCATGTTGTTTTCAACACATTAACAGAAAAGCAACTAATCTACATGGTTTCAGACACCTGTAGAATATCTTAGATGGATCCTCTGCAATTAAGGGAGGGCTTCTCCAAACCGTTTTGCTAATGATTATTTTATAATCATAACAAAGTAGTACAAAGAAAGCCTTGTTCAAACATACTAAAGTTCCAAAGTTTGATGTGTTCCTTTAGTACTGTGGAAGATGCCCTTCTCTGGTGTCTGGAATTCAGGCTGCAGCCCTTGTTTCTGGATGGATACCTCAACATGTGGTATACCCCATGCCTCCAGAATGGCCATTTGGCTCAGGTAGACATAGATGGAGTGTTTGGTTTCATGTGTTGCATCAGTTCTGAAGGACCATTTGAGGCAGGTAGGGTGTTCTTTATGTCTGACTTCCTCTTGATGTGGCACACTTGGCCTTTGCTAGGTTGTATTCTTCTAAAACTGGAGCACTACACTACACCAAGCCTATTGTATCTCTTCCCACATGGCCACATTTTTACTCATGGGGTTTTAGCCTCTCATAGTTACCATTGAATAGGGGCCAGCAGATTGCACTGGTTTTGTGGGTTAGCTGCTTTCTTCTTTTTTTACCTATAAACAATGATTGCTGAGTAGATAAGGGGAAGTTAACATACTGTCAGTCTAAAGCACGTAACTCCTTCCTTTGTTCCGAATCAGGAATTGAGGCAGACACATCAGGCTCGATACTCTCCCATGAACTATCTGAGAAAATGGACTACATTAGTAATGTTGATATCACCGAACCCCAAGAACTCATCACAACTGTGGGAAAGGTCAAGGACTGAGGGACTCAAAACAAGCATAAAGATGGTGCTTATCTCAACAGAGCTTTAGGATATTTGAACAATGTGTTGCCAAAAAAGGAGAGCCAAGTTAACTGCAAATAAATAGTGAAAGGCATTCCTGTTATAATAAGTCACACAAAAAATGCTGGAACAAACGGTGGCCCCAAACCCAAGTATCTGATACGCCAAGTGTGCAATCTGAGACCTTGGAATAGTCTGACCTAGAAGAAACCCCTTTCTTGAGAGGGTGGGTTCTATGTAACAGTGATTTTTCAAGCGAGTATCAGGATTAAAGGACATGCTCAAATCCATTTGTTGGGTGAACTGGGCTCAAAGACAGAAGGAAGAGGAAAAAACTCTGTCTTTTGAAGATGGAAAAATCAAACTCAAAACTTTGGCTGAGATCCAAGCTGTAAGTGTTCATGGAATAGTACAGGGTGTGACAACTTTTACAGGAATAAACAAATCATCAACATGCAGGTTATCTCAAAAGAAAAGTAGCAATATGATCAAAGGGAGCATAAATCCACTGAGCAATTCTAAGAGAAGCAATAACTGCAACTGGAGAATGTGTGAGATTATAACTAGGTAAGCTTAGCTTCAGAATGTTGGGATCAAAATGCAGAGTCCAAGTTATCCATATCTATTATGTCATTTAAACATTTTGTAGTTTTACTGGAAAATTAATAGAGACAACATCTTTTAAAACAAAACAACTGAATAAATTCTTAGAATAGTAAATACATATGAGAAAAATTTGAAATTGGTAAAATTTTAGTGACCTAAGAACAAGAAAATATAATTTGGTTAAAGCTTAGTTCCTGAACATATAAACAATGTGCAAAACATTGTTTTGTCAACTATGAAAACAGTAATTCTCATGCAGAAATCATACCAAAGTTTTTTTTTTTTTTTTGGTCTTTTCGAGACAGGGTCTCCCTGTAGCCGCAGCTGGCCTGGAACTCACTCTGTAGACCAGGCTGGCCTTGATCTCACAAAGATCCACCTGCCTTTGCCTCCCGAGTGCTAGGATTAAAGGCATGCACCACCATGCCCGGCTTACCAAAGTTTTAACCACAAATATTACTGATTGGAAGGTGTCATGGCTTCATCAAAGAAAGGGACTGGAAGTTGAAGAAGCCAGTTGAGGACTCTTAGGTATCTTTCATATAATACTTAGTACATGTAGGTGCTGCTCTCAGAGGCCGGAGGGCATCGGATCCCCTGGAACTGGAATTATAGGCAGTTATGAGGTGCTTGATATGGGTGCTGTGACCCAAACCCAGGTCCTCTGCAAGAGCAGTACGTGCTCTTAAAGCTTAGCCAAATATATATATATATAATATAGATATAAATATCTATTTCCATATACCTATTTTACAAAGGTGGAAACTATAATTTCTGGTGAGAGAAACAAGGCAAAAAAAAAAAAAAAAAAAAAAAAAGGCTGACGACTGGTACCTCAAACCACAATCCAAAAGCTAACTTTCACTAATAATGGAACACAGTGGACTTAGTGCACCTTTGCCGTTGCCACACACCGAGAGGGAGACTATGCCCTTTCTGTAGTATTTCTGCCAAAAATTCTTAATCTGAATCAAATTTGAAGGAAATATCAGCCAAACCCTTCTTAGTGACTTTCTAATAATAACCAGTGCTGGAGCTCAGAAAGTGATATTCTTAAAAGATGTCATGTTTTCCATAAGGAAGTGTTTGAAGGTCTCTCCCTGGCAAGCCCAAACAACCATCAATCTTGCCCTTATGCTCCACACTGGGATCTTCCCTTCCCATGGTCACCAAATGAGGTCCAGTAAGCATGCATCGTGTCTTGATCTTCCTGTACTAGCCTCCATGATACAGCCAAGAGTGCAGGAACTCAGGTGGGGTGGGGGGCATGGAAAGGGAAAAGACTCTAAATTCAATTGAGAAATGATGTATGATGTGTGGAAATAGTTTAATAACAATAATAAATGAAAAAAAGAAAGTGGTATTCCAAATACTAATGCTTTGATGCTGAGGGCCACAGAGCATAAGGCTCCTCTAGTCTCTACTTGATCCTCCATTTCCTGAAGTAAAGGGAAGCGTTCTGCAAGTTCCTTTATTGATGTGACCTGATTCTCTAAAAGCAGAACACAATAAATTGCCTTAAGTCTTTTTTTCCTGAAATTTTCTTAATCAGAGAAGACCAAATTCATCATAGGAAAAAAAGATTTCAGTCTGTCCCTCACCTCTGTCCTCTACTTTGGTCCCAGGGAGAATAATTTATAAGCCATCATCTATTCCACCCTATGGACTTTGTCCCAGGCTAATGTTATGTTTTCAAACCCATGGAGTCCCCCTAACCCAATCACTATTCCTGATATCTCCATCTCCCACTAGGGAAAAGGGGCAAATAAGACTCTGAATTATATTGGCTGTGACATTTTCCCCTCTGTACATTAGTACATTTATATGCCCTCTTCCCCATTTAATCAATATTTGTCGGTTTATTACTCCAGTGACCATTCAGAACATATAGAGGAAATTTTCCTTTGCTCCACATTGATCTGTGTTATTAAAAAAACACCAAGTTCTAGAAAGACAAAAAAGGGTGAAGAGCTATTTCAGACAAAAGGAGACTAAAGAGCATGAAAATAGAAGGAAAAGCAGGATGAAGGCAACGATAAATGGAGATATTTTAAATGGAGATGGGGCCGAAGGTGTTGCTGGGTGGCAGAGCACTCGTCTAGCATGCTCTAGACATGGGTTCACCCTGGGCTCTAAGATACAGCTCAAGTATTCTCACAAGATTTTGGAACCATGAACTTTACTTCTTCCCTTGGACTCCAAAGATCTGGAAAGACCAGATAATTACCCTATATCCAGAGATGTAAGTGTACATCAAGAGGTTACTGGACTTTGTTTTGTGGACAGTTTTCTCCCTTGTCTTCTACCCATCAACATTCAAGAGATGTTTTCTATGGAAGCCTTTCTCCCCCCATTTTGCAATAAGACAGCATTGTTTGGCCTTAGAAGCTCCCCTTTCTTCTGCCTTTCTTACAGTCCTGATTTACAGCTGTGCAGATCTGTTTCCTATATTTTAGCATCTGATTTTTGATTACTTAGAGACAGGATAACTGTATTAGTTCCTTTTCTGTTGCTTTGATAAAACACCATGACCAAGGCAACTTATCAAACGGGAGAGTTTATTGGGTTTTTGGCTTCAGAGGGGTAAGAGTCCATTATTGTGGGTGAGCCTTGGCGGGAGCAGAAAGAGAGAGAAACGGGAACTAGAAGTGACCAGGAACTTTCAAAGCCCAGCCTCACTGATGTACTTCCTCCAGCATGGCTGTACCTTCTAAACATCCACAAACAGCACCGCCAACTGGGGACAAGTATTCAAATGTTGGAACTTATCAGGGACCCCTCATTCAAACCACCACAACCACCAAATGCAGTGTGTGATCCTGGACTGACTCCTGGAGTAGAGAGTATTGGAACAATTGTTCAGATTAGAATTTGTATTAGGTTATATTAAAATTAAATTTCCTAATTTTTATAATTGTAGTTATTTAAGATAATGTCTTTTCTTTCTTTTTTCTTTTTTTTCATACACACTGAAGAATTTGGGGGTAAAGGGGCAAAATATCTAAGTTAATTTAAAGTTGTTCAGGAAAAAAAAATGGGTGTGGGTATGAGGGAGAGATGAAGGGGGAGGGAGGAGGAAAGGGAGGAAGGCAGAGAGAGAGAGAGAGAGAGAGAGAGAGAGAGAGAGCACTGTACCAAGTAGTATGGTACTAGAAATCTTATGATATTCTTAAAACTTTTCTGTAAATTTATAATATCAAAATTAAAAGTTATATTTTTGTAGCATTAAAAGTGCTATGATATCTATAGCAAGGCGGGGCGTGGTGGTGCACGCCTTTAATCGTAGCACTTGGAAGGCAGAGGCAGACAGATCTCTGTGAGTTCAAGGCCAGCCTGGTCTACAAAGCGAGTTCCAGGCCAGCTGAGACTAAAGGGAGACCCTGTCTCAAAAAGAACCCCCCCCAAAAAGAAATTCTTCTCTTGCAGAGTCTGAGATATTATCCACATTCAGTGTTCTTCAGGCTTCCCGTCCCAGAAGAATAAAGAGTTTGGGAATTACATTCACCCCCATAATGTAAAAATTAGAGACTGAGAATAAGATCTCTAATGTGAATCAACAAAAAGTACAAGTTTTTTCCTCAGTGTTGACACAAATGCTTAAAGCCTTCATTGTTATTTTTATATTAGTTTTTGATCTTATCTCCTAATTGACAGGAAGAGCAGGAGTCTTAATTTGGGGAAAGTATTTATTATATAAATATTCAAGTGGTCAGTAAAAAGTCACAGTGTCTTTAAAGGATTTTATATATTAAGGAAGAGCACAAAGGAGCTGAGATTCTAATGGTTAAGATTAAAACAAATATTTTCAGTTTAAAATTCCTCCTAGGAAAGAGTATCTGTGAAATTTAGAGAACTCTGATTCTGGAATTCTTTTTTGATATCCCTGAATCCTGCTGCTGTCAATGCTTTGCTAAAGATTCATTTTCCAGGTCAGTAACGCTGAGCACTTGTTGTTGCAATAAACCATTAGCCCATGTGTGTATTAGTCAGCATCTGCCCATCTACTGGATGGTTCAGACATTAACTAGTTCTTGTCCAGAAGCTGAACCTAGGCATTAGAGTGCCACTTATCTGAGCAACTCTGAGTGTTTGAGAGCAGAAGGAGCTTAAAGATCACCCAGTCCAAAAACATTGTTTTGTTCCAAACTGTGCTTTCTTCTATGCCAAGATGAAACATACAAGTAGAGTGGAATAAGACCTTGCTCCATTTAAGGATTGCTGAGGTCCAGCCCAGAATGGCTACTGACATTCTGCAGTCTCAATCACAGGATCATTACTACCTCTCATGCAGGTGTTATAAAACAAAGGGATGCTGGAAATAATTCTTTTTAAAGAAAGGGTCTCATAGAAAGAAAACAAATGACCCACTCAATAGATGGAGCAAAGACTGAACAGAGACTTCACAATCAAGGAATTAGAGAAGGCTGAGAAACATCTTAAGAAGTGTTCAACGTTGCTAATAATTAAGCAAATGCAAATTAAAACCACTTTAAGATATCATCTTACTCCAATAAGACTGGCTAGGATCAAGAAAACAAATGATACCAAGTGCTAGAGAGGTTGTGGGGAAGGGGGAACACTCATCCACTGCTGGTGGGAATGTAAACTGCTACATCCACTATGGAAAGCAGTGTGGAGAACCCTTGGAAGACCTGGAATAAAATTGCCACCTGACCCAGCCATACCACTCCTGGGCATGTACCCACAAGATTCATCTTACCACAAAGATACATGTACAGCCATGTTTATTGCAGCTCTCTTCACAATAGCAAGGAGCTGGAACCAACCCAAGTGCCCCTCAACTGACTGGTGGATAGAGAAAATGTGTTACATCTACACAATGGAGTTCTATGCAGTGGTAAAGAAAGATGACATGAGCTTTGCAGGTAAATGGCTGGAGCTAGAAGATATCATGCTAAGTGAAGTAACACAGTCCCAGAAAAACAAACGACGAATGGTATTCCTCATCTGTGGATGCTAGTGCCAATTACCTAATTGCATGGCAAACTGAGCAATGTCAATGTGATCTGATCCCTTAAAAAAATAAAAAAAATTAAAAAAAAGAAAGGGTCTCATTAGCACTTAGCCTTGAACTTGCTATGTAGTGGAGGATGAACTTTTGATCCTCTTGCTTCTACCTCCTGAGTTCTGAGATTATAGACATTAGCAACATGCTTGACTTTATGTAGTCTGGGGATTGAGTGCAGGGCTCTGTGCATACTAGGCAAATACTCTACCACTGAGCTACACACCCAGGAAGGATGCCTTTTAAATGACATCTAATCCTGCCAAATGGGTGCTGTAATCATTATGGAAGTGTTACCAGTCCAAAGTTTAAAAAGAAGGTAATGGTTTAGATAAGGAAAAGTGAATGCAAACACTTTGACGATTGTATTATTATTATTATTTTTTGATCTTTTCGAGACAGGGTCTCCTTGTAGCCCCAGCTGTCCTGGAACTCACTCTGTAGACCAGGGTGGCCTTGAACTCACAAAGATCCACCTGCCTCTGCCTCCCAAGTGCTAGGATTAAAGGTGTGCACCACCACAGCCAGCTGACAATTGTATTTTTATTCTTTTTTTTTTTTTTCTTTTCGAGACAGGGTCTCCCTGTAGCCCCAGCTGTCCTGGAACTCACTTTGTAGACCAGGCTGGCCTTGAATTCACAAAGATCCGCCTGCCTCTGCCTCCCAAGTGCTAGGATTAAAGGCATGCACCACTACGCCCGGCTGACAATTGTATTTTAAGAGTAAGTCTTGCTATGTTGTTCAGGCTGATCTTGAACTTTAATACTCAAGTGATATTCCGACGCCTTCCAAGTAGCTGTGACCATAGACACTATCACATAAATATTTTCTGGATGTAAAATTTAAAACAATTTGAAGCTAGGTATGGTGGTACATGCTTACAATCCTAGGTATTTGGGAGACTGAAGCAGGAGGATCACAAGTTCGAGGCTAGCTGAAGTACAGGTTATATAAATTAAAATCTTTTGTATAAATATCTTCAAATTTTGTATAGGAGATGAAAATATTATTTGCCTCTATCTTAATGTTTTCTTAATAGTTCTAACCAGAAACAAGGCTTTTTTCCTGATTGCTCAAGTGACCTGAATGACCATATGGGAAAGCTGATTAATACCAGTAGCTTTCCACTCCTCAGAGCTCATCTGGCTTGCTTTCTAACTTGTTTGGTCTGGGATAAACTGCCTAAGCCACATGTGCCTCTTCTGCTTTGTGAGGTTCTTCTGGCAAGAGGGCTGGTCAAGGACTATGGGCTCAGACTATGGGTTCGTCTTGAGGGTGGAACTGGGTCAACTGTGCACATTGTATCGTTACCCAACAGGATTATGAAAGACTCCATTGAGAAGCAAAGTCTACAGCCCAACCTCAAGCTTGCCAGGAAAGCAGGGTGGAAAGTAAATGATGGCCAACTGTTAGCCTTCTTTCTTTTTGATAACTTTTATTTACTTATTTAATTTTGTAGGGAGGGTACATGTGCCAGCCTACATGTTTGGAAGGTGAGAGGGTAACTCTCAGGAGTCAGCTCTCTCATTCTACCACATGGGTCTTGGGATCAGTCTCAAGCTGTCAAGCTTGGTGGCCAGGTGCTTCTATCTGCTGAGCCGTCACTGGCCATCGTAGACTTCTGAGGTGGGAGAGTGTACAGACTCACAGCCCACCCCACCAAAGACATGGGGAGGTGGAAAGCCTCTGCTAGAAGCTGTGGAGGTTTCCTTGACTTTCCTTCTCCCTCATCCAGACATCCACTTTCTCTTAGTGTGCGTGCTCACATGTGCACGCCTGTGTGCCCTGCCGTCTTCACCTCTCCAGTGCTGGGATTATAGTTGTGCATTTCCACACTCTTTTTCTTTTTTTTTTTTTAACATGAGTTTTGGGATTGACTTCAGGTCCTCTTGCAAGCACTTTACTGACTGAGCCATCTCCCAGCCCCTCCCATGAGGCTTCACATCTCAGGCATGTTCTCTTCTCAGTGCTTCTGCTCCAGCTTTAGTTTCCTAGCTAATGTATTAGAGTAGCCTCTAAAGTGGTCTTCACCTCTCAGTAGTGTCTACCATCCTCCCTTTCACCACCCCTTCTCTACAAATGCTGTTCGGAGTGTTATTTTTTATTTATTTATTTATTTTTAAATTTTTTTTATGTGTATGAATGTACTGTCTGCATGTAGGTTTGTATACCCGTGTCGCGCAATGCCGCAGAGGTTAGTAGAGGGCGTCGGATTCCCCTGGAACTGGAGTTCTCCTGGAATTGGCGTTACAGACGGTTCTTAGCTGCCATGTGGGTGCTGGGGATCGAACCCGGGTCCTCTGCAAGAGTGTCGGCGCCCTTAACTGCTAGGCCATTTCTCCAGCCCTTTATTTATTTTTTATGTGTATGAATGTACTGTCTGCATGTAGGTTTGTGCACCTGTGTCGTGCAATGCTGTGGAGGTCAGAAGAGGGCATCAGATTCCCCTGGAACTGGAGTTAAGGAAGGTTATTTTTTAAAAAATAAAAATATGAGCATGACACTTCACTGGCTCCCTACTAACTTACAAAGTAACACCTGAATTCCTGGGCATAGCAGTGCATGTTCTCTAATATTCTACAATTATACTCGTAGGTCTGTCTGTTGTCCTCATTCCTTTCACTGTGGATTCACCTCTCATTATCTGCTTACTTGCCCACTGCCCCCCAGGTAAACTTCTTAAGAGCAGAAATTTTTTCAAGGCAAATTCCTATGGCTGGGGTAGTCTGGTGTTTGACACCTGTAATGGTTCATGCTTTCAACTTGAGAGAATCTAGAATCACTTGGGAGATGGGCCTCTGGGCATGCCTGTGAGGGATCATCTTGAGTACTGTTAAATGATGTGCAAAGACCAATCTTGGTTGTGGGTGGATCCATTCCCTGGGCAAGGGATCCTAGGCTACAGAGAATGGACCCAGCAGGCTGAGCGCTAGTGTGCACTCCCGGCTCTCAGCTCCTTGACGGTGGACACTGTGAGCAGCTGCTTCAAGCTCCTGCTGCTGTGATTTCCCCACCAGGATCAACTGCACCTTGAACTGTCAGCCAAAATAAAATTTCTCCTCTAAGTTGTTTTCATCTGGGTATTTTATCACAGCATTAGGAAGAAACAAAGACAGCATCTAATCACACACAATAAATAAACACTTTAGAAGAGTCATTAATACTTAATTTTAATTAAAATTAACAGTTTAGGTGAAGAACAGGACTGAGATAGTGTTTACTATGAACTTCTGAAAAAAAATCACATTTATATAAAAGAAATGAAACAGGCTAACAGAAGTCCAAAACAAAGGTGCAGCTTACAATAATTATTGCACAAGGATGAAATGTGCTGCTTCGGGCAGGAATATACTCAGGCCAGCCCTAAGTAGAGGAGGAGGAGGAGAAGACACAGAAGGCAAGCCTCCAGGAAGTATTTATTCTAGATTCTGAACTCTCCAGTGGTCTCAAAAATATGTAGTATAAGGGACCCCTTAATAAGCTCTTTACACACATGGCTGCAGTGTCTAACATGTTTTTAACTACATTCATGCGCCTTGTTCTAGTCATGTGTGAGCTTCCTGTATAGATCTATCTCACACAATGGGAGATCCCAAACCACCCAGGGCCCATGCTCACAGACAACAGAGGCAGCAAGAGGGTTCCTTCCTCACCCATTTTAGGGAATACTGCTGTTTACTCTTTCAAGTACTTCTGATTTTGGTCATTTGTATTAGAACAAGAGAAAAGGTGACAGTCATCTGAAGGGGTATTAATGTAATGCCAAGGCCGCTCCTACAAAATAAAAAACATTTTTAAAAAAGTTCCCTGCCACATTCATTAAGGTGGCAATAATTGTATGAAAAAGAAAAAGGCTGTAAACTTATAGAAAAGATCAACTTTGTCTTTGAAACAAAATTACAAAATTGATTTTTGTCTATATCCTTGAGTGTTATATATATTAAAAAAAAATGTAAACCTGTGGATCTAGTTACCAAAAACATTTGCCCTCCTAAGCCCAGGTTTGACCTTAAAGTTTGGCCTGAGCCAGCTTCGCTTTCAAGTTTTCTCCAAGTTTGTCCATGAACTCAAATGTATTCAAGTAGTCAGAGCGTTGCACACTAGTGGGGGAAAAAAAGAAGGAAATTTAGTTTCTCTCTAGTGGCAGGAGTTAATTAAAAACAAAAAAAAAACAAAAAAAAAAAAAAAGAAGAAAACTGATTAACGTCTAGAAGCTACACACTCACAGGTGATGACCGTGCTTAAGGTTCCTGCAGCGACCAGGCTCAGGACCCAGGCTCTGGGCGGCTGCCAAGAGCTTCAGCTCAGGCTAATGCCAACAGGACTGAAATCATCCCGCTTCTTATTCTTAGAAATAACAAAATCTGCTCAGGGTACAACCATGCCTTTACCTTCATTCCCGTACAGTTTCATGTCCCTAAGCAAATTTTATTTATTTATTTATTTATTTATTTATTTATTTATTTATTTATTTATTTTCATCAGTGTCTTAAAAACAAAAGGCACAGGACTGGCTGGTAGAAGCTTACTGAAAGTGGCTAACAAAGAGACTACAAAAAGTTGTCCCCATAAGAACATTTTGCATACTTTTGCTGGAGATTTAACTTAAGAAACTTAGAGTAACTGAGTCTAATCCTTTATTGGGCTACACTGGCTGTAACTGAGATCTCTGGGGATACATTGGTGGGGGACACGGCATCAGTGTTAAATTTTAGTAGGATTTCTTGGCATGAGACATTATAACTAACTCTGATTTTGGGAGAAGATTCTGATTCATAGCTTATCCATCTCAGATACCAGCTCTCATGTCCTCAGAAACATTCTGGCAACACACAGGTCCTCAGACATTGGACTGTTGATTGCAGATACTTTCAGGAAGGGATAAATAATAGCAACCGGACAGCTTATACTTATATTACTTTTCACATTTGTAAATTAAAGAAAACAAAAAAGGTGGAATAAACTAGTCTACAAATTCCCTTTCTACTTGTCTCTCATTTTCTTTTTTTTAGGTCTTTTTGACATGGGGCCTCCTTTTAGTCCCAGCTGGCCTGGAGCTTGCTATGTAGACCAGGCTGGCCTTGAACTCATAGAGATCAGCCTGCTTCTGCCTCCTGAGTGCTGGGGTTAAAGGTGTGCGCCACCCTGCCCAGCATCATTTTCTTTTTAAAGTTAAATAGAGCTCTTCACTTCTATGATTGTCAAGTAGATCAGAAGTCAGCAAATTAGAGCCCAGCCTAAGGACCAACACTAGCCTGAGGCCTCATTTCGTGCATAGGAGTTTGAAGGCTGCTGTACTCATGCATTTCTATATTATTTATGACCACTTCCTGCTGTAATGGCAAATGTAAAACCGAGTAGTTGCAAAAACACTGTACCTCCCACAATGCTGAACAGGTACATTCCCTGACAATATACAGGTATTATGTTCCAGCCTGGAAGATGATGAATAACAATTCATAAAATTCCAGAAAATGGTAACTTGACCACAGAATTTAGGGCATCTTTCACTTACTTGGGTAAACCTTTAATGCAAGCAGCTAAATCCTTAGTCATGAAGCCAGCCTCAATGGTCTCAATGCAGACTTCTTCCAAGGCCTTTGCAAACATGCTGAGCTCAGTATTGTTATCAAGCTTTGCTCTGTGGGCTAACCCTCTGGACCAGGCAAAAATGGAAGCTAAAAAAAAGAGAAGCAAAATGTCTACATTTTAATCATTCCAGTTAGAGGGATTCCCAGTACTTCACTGTTTCCAGAAACAGAATAGGTTTTTGTTTCAGTAGATACTATGAATTAGGGACATTTTAGGAAAGTTTGAAGTATTTTATCAAATAGAAATGTGAAAAACAACAAACATGTCTTAATGGTATGGCAGTAGTGAGTCAAGCTCAAGGCATGTACTGATTTAGGGCAAAGGTCTTTGTCTATACTTTTCCCATCTTTTTACTACACTGGTCTCATCTCCATGTCTCATCTCTTTTTAAAGTATCCTTTGAGCTTGGTTAGAGGGATCTATCTATGTGGCTTTTACATTTGTGGCCTAAGTGATATTTCACTGCAGCAGAGGTAAAGGAAAATGCTTTCTGAAAGCATTCCTTTCTGTAATGTTTACTCTCCCATAAAATAGAAAACCATGCTTGCCTATTTTTAAGGACACTGAAACAGCTCCCCATGGCCAGACAGAGTGGCACACACCTGCAGTCTCAGCACCTGGGAGATGAAGCAGCAGTATTGCTACAGGTGGAAGCCAGCCAGGGCTTCATCCTGAGACTGTCTCACCATCCATTCCCAAACAAAACAAAACCAAACTACGAAATCTACTACTAGTACTAATGAATGAGCAAACTTAGTGACAGGGAACTGGGTGGCTCGAGCATGTTTTGAAGCTCCTCTGGACACTGTCTTTGTAAAGCTCTCTGGGTGGAAATCAGGGAGGTACACAGCATCTTACCAATGGGATTGGTGGATGTCTCCTGTCCTTTCTGATACATGCGGTAGTGACGGGTCACAGTGCCATGGGCAGCCTCTGCTTCTACTGTCTTGCCGTCTGGACAAATCAGCACACTGGTCATCATGCCAAGGGAGCCATAACCTGTAAATGGTAGAACATGAAGTGTTGGGTTCAACTGGATGAAGAACACTGATCTCAGAGAGAACAAGTGACTCAGTGCTGACAGGTAAAGATAAATAAAGTAAACAGGAGCACATGCAATCATCAATAATGCTTCTGTCCTTTAGAGAGCAGACCCCAGCTCCAGGTCTAAGTGAAACTGTCTGGAAAGCCTACTCTGTTCTTTTATTTCAGGAGCAGCTGCTCTGTGACAGAGAAGTCTAACCTATGCTACTCCATCCTACTTCTGTGGCTTCATGGATCCCATGATTCAGTTTTCCTGCCTATAAAATGGAATTCTAAAGAGCATTTATTTCATTGAGCTGCTGTGGGATTAGATGAATATGCATAAAATCATGAATACGTAATCACACATTTCCATTCTTGGGAACAGGACTTGCTAGGAGGAGCCCAATATTCTGTTATTATGTACAGAAGAATGTGTTCTTTTCTTCTGGAGAATTAAGATTAAAGAATGTTATACACTGCCTTTAAGGTGCTCATATTGCTGGGATGAGGAAGAAAAGGGTGGTTAAAAACAGGAGGGATTGGACCCATGAACTTGCTTTTTTGTTGTTCTTAATACCTTTGACAACTCTTTTCTGTGGTTTCTATACAAAGAAGCATACTCCAGCTTTTAAGTATACGCCCAGCTCAACTGCCTTTTCTTTTCATGCATTCTTCACTGGATCTCAAAGCACCTCTTTCTTTGTTTTCCCTATCTCCCACGATCACCTACAAAGCTAATGATATACACTTACAATAGATAGATTATAAGCAGGCCGTTATGTTTTTTGGTCTGACACAAGAAAATTATTTTATTTTTTATCATTAGACACTTAAATTTTTATTGATTATTTTAATCTGAGTGTATTGTCTGCATGTAAGTGCACCCATGTTGTGCAATGCCCGCAGAGGTCAGAAGGGGGCGATGGATTCTCAGGAACTGGAGTTACAGGCAGTTGTTAGCCACCATGTGCGTGCTGGGAATTGAACCTGGGCCTAGCCAGTGTTCTTAACCACTGAGCCATTTCTCCAGCTCTGAATTTAAAAGCTTGTTATTACATTTATTTTATTTTTATGTGTATATATGTGTGTGAGTTGTATGTGTGCATGTGTGAAGGTTAGAGGACAATTATCAGGAGTCAGCTCTGTCATTCTATCATGTAGACCCCAGAGAGCAAACTCAGATCACCAGGCTTGGTGCTGGGCACCTTTATCTGCTGAGCCATCTTGCCAACCTGTACTTTTGGTCATCTTGGACTTCAGTGAAATGACTGAGTCTTTTATCTCTTTAAGTTGTTATTTCAGGCATTCGGTAACAGTTTAAAAAAAAAAAAAGTCTAACACAGAGATAAACTTATTATTTTGAAACTGGTAAACAAAGGTAAAGAATTTTAAAAATGAGACACCTCTGTGTGGGACCAACAGTTCTTTCCAGTTCACTGTGTTACCCAGCAGCTCCAGACACTCACACAGTGATTCATGAGCAGAGCTTAGGACCTTACCATGGGTCTGGCCTGCATTCCATCCTACTTTGTGCCATTGTCAAACTGGGAATATAAATGAAAAGGTGCGAGTACAAAGCAGTTCCTCCCCAAGAATGAATGAGAAGACAGCGCTGCTGCCTGTCATCTGTTCAGCTCTCGCAGATCATGTGGTTTATAGGCTCTGGACAAACACAGGGTCTTGGCTAGGTTTGTTATCAGGACTCACCACACTTTAGAACTCAAAATATTTCTCCAGATACTTTGTTTTTGTGACCACAGAACATTTAAAAACACTGGATCTGGGGATTTCCCTCTCAATGCAGCACTCACTTGACGTGTACAAGGCCTCAGAATGACTTTGTGTCCCCTTCCCAGGACTCTGATGACAAGGAATTGTTTTCCATATCTACCATGGCATCATCCCAAAGCAGTGCTCCTTCCTCTGTTCATCTGGTATAAATGATTATGAAGTATTGGAGAAAGAGGGGGGTAAAGAAAGTCGTATAACTCTAATATCTGATATTAAACTTATCTTTAATTGGGTCAGTCTACTGATTTTCAACCTGATAGAGATGTTTGGCTTTCATTAGAGAGAAAGCAGTACTTCCTGGGGGAAAAGTAAACAACATTGAAGATAATGCAGACATTCACCAGGGGAGACTCAAGTTCACAGAGCTACCTCCCACACACCTGAAACTGAAGAGCAATTTGGCACTGAGAAAGATCACTGAGAATTTCTGTGGATTTATTCAGCCATAGCCTCTGGCACAAAGCCCTTGGTTCCTGACATGTCTGTGAAACAGCCTTAGGCTTGCTCACTGCTTTTGTGTGAGAAACTAAGCAGCAAATGTTTGTTTTGTAGAGAATGAGAACGGCCTTCAAGACTGGCAGGAGGAGGGAGATTGAGACTTGTCCTCAGAGGAGGAAGGAGCTTGTGGAGGCCCCACCTCTGGAGGTTGGTGCTCCTCACTTTACCCCTCCTTTCAGGTTTTCTTTATTCTCATTGTGAACTGTGTCTGTCACCCCACCTAGGTCCTTCCGTTTGACCTTGAATAAAGCCACTTTCCCAGTAGGAGCTTAATGCCCTTATCTAGCACATGAGATGATAAGCCTGGAGAGCTTGCAGCACTAAGATTTCCTGATTTGACAATTAAGGTCTATACAATTCCCTCTCATACTAGAGAATACTATGGAATGGCCTCCGTGCCAGCCTCTGGGCACTTCTTTCACATGCTTACCCTGGGCCACAGAGTCTGACTGCACATCTCCATCATAGTTTTTACAGGCCCAGATGAAGCCTCCCTCTGATTTCATAGCTTGGGCCACCATGTCATCGATGAGTCTGTGTTCATACCAGATCTTTTGGGCTTCAAATTTGGATTTGTACTGTCTAAAAAAATAAGAGAAAAGAAGAATAAGAAAGGAAATTAACTTTGTCAGGGAGTCATCTGTAGCTTCCCAAAGTGACAGGAAATAATAGGAACAGCACAGATGGGAATCTGATAGAAGACATAGAGTCAAATCCCTGCCCAAATTCTAGTGATGAACCCCCAATCTGGACCCCTGTAAGAGCAATATGGAAGACACAAGAACCAACTGAGACAGCAGAGTTCCAACTACTTTACTTTCCATAGTTCTCAATATATAATCAGATTCTGAGATTCAACTTATCATAAGAATGTATTAAAGGGGAAAAAAGAGACTAGTCTATTGCTTGGCACTTTTCATGAATCAGACACCTAATGGTCAGTGTCTAGGCTTGGTGCTGATGGGCAGTGGGAGGACCAATCACAAAGCAAGGTTTCTCATCTAATTTCGAAGCCCCACCTGAACACTTGTTCCTTACAGGGAGTATGTTATGCCATTTTAAGACATGACATATGCTTACCCCAGGTAGGTGTGGCTGAACTGAAATTTATCACAAACCTAAGTTCAAATGACAGCATAAAGCAGACCTTTCAATCCTATAACTGTCTTTAGAAAGAAAGGAAATAGGACTGAGTCAGAAACTCACACTTTTTAAACATCAGAACAGGATATTTTTATTAAAAGATTAAACGATCTTGCTCTACAAAAAAATTAATGTGGGGACCGTTATTTAAGAATGGATTTACCTTCTAAGAGCACCTCAGAGTGGTTTCATGTCAAGGCTACTAAATCTCAGATTTGCTCTCACCGAATGTAAAGGCCAGTCTTGATGCTCCTCTGGCCTAGGATGTATACCCTTAACACCCGCCGACTTCAAAAAAGAAAAAGGGGGGCTGGAGAGATGGCCTAGCGATTAAGAGCGCCGATTGCTTTTGCAGAGGACCTGGGTTCGATCCCCAGCACCCACATGGCGGCTGAGAACCATCTTTCACTCCAGTTCCAGGGGAATCTAACGCCCTCTTCTGACCTCCGTGGCATTGCACGACACGGGTGCACAAATCTACATGCAGACAGTACATTCATACACATACAAGAATAAATAAAAATTTAAAAAAAGGAGCCCCAAAAATAGATAAAAAAAAAAAAGGTAAAAGAACTGAAGTTACTTGTCATAGATCTCCTGAAAGATGTCTTTGAAACGCCCATCATACTTCTTCAGAATAGTGTTTTTGGTGCTCAGATACAATGGCCAGCCCTTGGACAGAGCCATTTGGAAGGAACTGTGTGCAAAATCCTCAATTGACTTATCTTCATTGTACATGCCCATAGCAACACCGCCACCTTCTGTGGAGGGGAAACCACAGAGAAAAAGGGAGAAAGGTAAAGATGCTGTGTTTATAGCAAGGCTAAACCCAGTCACAATACACAAATACCAAAGGACTGATTCCGATTCCCAGGAGCCACAACTGGGCCTGGACTGAAATTCTAGGCTTCCAAAGTGAGCAGGCTGTGGCATCTCCAGGCACAGATGGGATGAAAGTCAGTTCTAGATAAGGATGTCCTAATATATTCTGAAAAGGCAATTGTAGTAAGAAAAACATGGATTTAGGTCCTGAAGATACTGAAATACCAAAAACTACTGACGTCAGCTCAAGAATGGGCAAATAATTTGGAACTGTCCTTTATATATCTTAACAATTTCTAACATGTATTTTATTTTTTTGTCTTGTGTTCATGTGTAAATTCAGGTGTGTGCATGTCATAGACATGCGTGGAGGTCAGAAGACAACCTCTGGTGTCAGTCTTCGCCATCCACTGTTTTAGGCAGGATCTCTCTTGTTTTTTGCTGCTGCCTATGCCAAGTTATCTAGTCTGAGTGTCCAGAAATTGTCTTGTCTCTGCCTTCCATCTCCCTGTAGGGGGCGCTAGGATTACAGACAAGTGCTACTGTGCCTGGCTTTTTATGAGGGTTCTGAAAATTCGAACTCATGCTACATGGCAAGTACTTTACCCACTGATGCGTCTCCCCAGATCCCAACAATTATTTTAAACTTGGGGGTATACTCAGTCCCCAGTCACTGAGAAAGATTTGCATTTTCACTACTGAATGAAGATCTCATTTCCTGAGGATACTGAGTACACTCATGGTAATTGGTGGAAATAATTATGTTACATGTAATCACTGGTGTTTCACAACTCTTATTAATTGACCTCTGTTATTACTGAAAGTCAAACTTAAACCCATGCCAAAGCCCAGGGCTAACTTAGCTGAGAAAGTGAAAAACACTGAAACTTGCAGAACTAGATTCTATTCAAATAATATTACCTAGAGGAGACAAGGGAATCAAAGCTAGGGAGGCTCTGGGTTCCTGTTTCTACAGGTGCTTTCACACTTTTCATTTGCCCTAATACACATAAAAAATGTGTATGTGTGTATATGTATGATGTAAGTGCATGCGTGTGTGGATGGCACAATAATGTGTAGAGGTCAGAGGACAACCTCAGGCATTGGCTCTTTTTTGTACCTTGTTTGAATTGGTCTCTTGCCCATCACCGCGTGCTTCCCTTTTCACTGTAGGAATACCCGGATTACAGACATGCTACACTGCACCTAGTTTTATGTGGTTCTTGGAAATTCCAGCTCATGGTTTACCCACTACACCATCTTCCCTATCCCTAATGTATCTTTTTTGCCTACCATTCAGCTTCTATTTCCAAAAGAGACTTTGAAATGTCCAGAAGGCTCTTTTTGGGTGTGTGATGGAACTCAGGTCCTCACATCTTAGGCAACTACCACTGAGTCACACCTCCAACCCCACTAAACCAGGGGTGGTGGGAGTAAATGTATTTATTTATTTATTTTTGTCTTTTTTTTAAGACAGGTTCTCCCTTTAGCCCCAGCTGTTCTGGAACTCACTATGTAGATCAGGCCTTGAACACATAGAGATCTGCCTGCCTCTGCCTCCCAAGTGCTGAGATTAAAGGTGTGCACCAGCACACCCAGCCTAAATGTTTTACTTTTATGGAATAGATTCCCAGAAGGGCCAAAAGAAAAATTTAGCAAATAATGAAGTCAGTTGGAAAATACAAAGCCTACCAAAGCAAAGCCAATGTTATAAGACAGGAAATTTGGGGCTATTAACATTTAATTTAAATGATTCACAACAACAGATGGCTGAGAATCTTCCCTCTTGTTTTCTGAGACAAATGCATACTTACATCCTTGTCTTTGCATGCATTTCCAGCTAAGTGGCTAGGCTAACCCCTCTGTGTCTTTGTGGCATGGGAAAACATGAGATATAACTGCTTTTCACTTTAGACTTTGATAAATAATGTGCAGATGTGTTGTAGAGTCAGGTTGCATTTTTAGGCATTCATACAGCTAGGCTTAAAAGTCCAATAATACAACTGCCTAAATCATTTGTTAAAATGAAACGAAGCTTGAGCCGGGTATGGTGGCGCATACCTTTAATCCCAGCACTTGGGAGGCAGAGCCAGGCAGATCTCTGTGAGTTTAAGGCCAGCCTGGTCTACAGAGCGAACTCCAGGCCAGCTGGGACTAAAGGGAGACCCCGTCTCAAAAAGACCAAAAAAAAAAAAAAAAAGAAACAAAGCTTATGATGGGTTTACACATACCTTCAAAGTTATGTACCATATATGTCACCTGTTCAGTTCCATCACTTGGTGTGTAGGTTATCTCTACTTTTCCAGGGCCAGGAACAACAAAATCAGTTGCTCTATACTGTGAAGAAGAAGGAAGTGTATTAAGAAAAGCAGGCCACCAGAAATTATAAGGAAAAAGAAAAAGATTGAGCCAAACACAGCAGTGTAACTTGATGTTCTGTTAAGAGATGGGGAAGAAGATGTTCAGGGACTTCTACTAGTTAGTGATGGTGCATATTAAAATCTGTAAATTGACAGGCATGGTGGTTCATGCCTTTAATCCCAGTACTTGGGAGGCAGAGGGAGTGGATCTCTGTCATTTTGAGGCAAGCCTGGTCCACATAGCAAGTTCTAGGCAAGGCAGGGCTACACAGTGAGACCCTGTCTAAAACAAAAAAGGCCTGTAATTTTGTCAGGTGCCTACGATACACAGGGCAGTTTCTATAAGCACTGACTGAGAGATGGTAGAGGTAACAAGGCAGTATCTTAGCTTCATTTCCTGCTGCAATGATAAAATGCTTTACCACAAGCAACTCAGGGGAGAAGGCTTTATTTTGGCTCACAGTTCAGACTACAGCCCATCACAGCGGGGAAGCAGCAGAAGCTGGTGATATCATCTCCACAATCGGGAACAGAATGCATGCATGCTCACTCCCAACCAGGCTAAGGCCCAGGCCCTGAGATGACACCAGCCACATCCAAGGTGGGTCTTCACCCCTAAAGTAACCCGAATAAGAAAAATTCCACCCCCCACTCAAAAAAGAAAAATCCCTCACAGACATGCCCATAGGCCATGCTAGTGTCGCAGTTCCTCATTCAGTCTCCCTTTTCTGGTGACTCTAAATTGTGTTAAGCTGAAAAACTATCCATCACAGACAAGCTCCCTTGGGAAGCTTACAACCTAGCAAAGGCAAATACAGGTGAGAAGGGACAAAGGTTTCAATGTCGAAAGGTGGCACAGAAAAACAGTGCTGTGACACAATGAAGAAAGATGACCAAACCATGGACTGCAGGTCAGAGAAGGCTTTCTGGAGGCATGCCAACACTATTAGTAGGGTACTGAAGACAAAGAAGCCAGAGCCCACACTGTCCTCATTCTAAGCCAGAAGCTGAGTGCCAAGTGCTTTGATTTTACAAGAAGGAGGTAGGGAAATACTGCACCAAGATCAAAAGACTTAGGACGCGGCCCTTACATATTCAGGGCTCAGTCTCTCTGTGGTGCCACTGACATTAACACCAGACCTATGTCCACATAAAGCAGCTATTCTAGAAGCAGTAGTGACTGGCTGATGATGCCAAGTTAAGGGCTATCAAACTACTCTAGTGGAAAAATATGCACAGCACACACCAGGCAGCCACAAGCCACTGAAGAACTTTTCCAATGATCTACTTTATCCAGTGTCTTGGAGTCAGGTAACAGCAGGTGCTGGCCACACCTGTTGCTTTACAGAAATCCTAACAATAGTGGGTGAAAGAGCAGTCAGATAACAAAAAAGATTAAACACTTTGGACATAAAAAGTTCTTAGCCAGGCATGGCGGCACACTCCTTTAATCCCAGCACTTGGGAGGCAGAGGCAGGTGGATCTCTGTGAGTTCAAGACCAACCTGGTCTACCCAGCAAGTTCCAGGATGGCTGGGACTACAGGGGGACCCTGACTCAAAAAGACCAAAAAAAGTTCTTTACAGTGGTGGTAATTCATCCCCGTTTCTCAAAAGGAGGCACTCTAAATACTCTGCATAGCTCTAAAATGTTTAAACAGCAGCTTAACATGCTGTTTCAAACTTTCAATCTGGACTTGGGCTGGCCAGGGTAAAGAGAAAGTTTGAGCCACAGTGTGAAAGAGAAGTCACATGACACCTCCAGGACCTAGCTGGTGCGTCTGTCCCAGGAAGAGAGGAACATGTTCTACTGTAGCCATGCTGTTTTCAGGGGTGACTCAATGGAAGCCTCCAGAAGTGAGCATTATGGATTCCTGTTTTTTATGGTTCATTTTAAGTTATAAGCTATTTTCTTTTGAAAATGTTAAACATTAGTTTCAACACAGAATTTGGAACTTGTTTAGCTGGCAACTTTTCTGCTTATTTCAGCAAAGAGCCTGTGAGTAGAAGTTCAGAAACTATACTTGTTTTCCAAGCAAGACAGAATGTTTTCAAAGTAGGACAAGACTGGCTTCAACTACTTAGTAATTCTCCTTTTATTCATGAAGTATTCATTTTCAATATAATGTTTGGTAGCTCTCAACCCAGTCTGCATATTAGAACCAGTTGGGGAGGGGGAGGAACTTTAAAAAGACCAAATCATACAAAATTCAGATTTCAATAGCTACAGATTGGGACTTATACTAGAAGTAAAACACACAAACCAAAGAAGCAAAACAACAAAACAAAATCATCAACAACCAAAACTCATGAAAGGATCCCATTTGTAGTCAGCACTGACAACCACTTATTTGGAAGCCTATGCAATTCTAACACAAAAATGACACTACCATATAAATAACTTAACAAAAGACTAAAGATGTGCCTGGAAAGAAAAATCATGTGTTGAGATGAGTGCTTAATTGAAAGCTTATCTGTATTTAACTTTTCCAAAACCTATGTAAATGTAGCTATATGTCTATCTCTATTTCTCAATGTTGTGCCTCTCCTCTATTAAGGGCCTAGATGGCAAAAGAACAAAACACATAGTAGCTAGGGGCTAGAGAGATGGTGCAGTGCTTAAGACCACTAGCTACTCTTGCAGAAGACCTGGGTTCAAATCTCATCATCCACAGGGTGGCTAACAACCATCCATAACTCCAGTTCAATGAGATCCCATGCCCTCTTCTGACCTCCGTGGGCAATGCACAACATTGGTGCACGTACATACATGCGGGCATAACACTCAAACACATAAAATAAAGATAATAAATAAAACATATTTTTAAAAAAGTACACAGAAATTGGAAATACAGGGCCATGAAAAATGAATATGGGAAACTGAATTGTGTCCAAATGACTTACTTGGTCCCCATAGGCATGACGCCCAATAATGATGGGCTTCACCCAGCCAGTCACCAGCCTGGGGATATTTTTGCAGATAATAGCTTCCCTGAAGACAGTGCCACCCAGAATGTTTCGGATGGTGCCATTTGGTGACTTCCACATTTGTTTCAACTTGAACTCCTCTACCCTTTTCTCATCAGGGGTGATAGTCGCACACTTGACACCAACGTTGTACTTCTTTATAGCTTCTGCGGCATCCTTGGTGACCTGGTCATTGGTGGCATCTCGATTCACTATGCCTAAGTCATAGCTTTGAAAAGGGAGATGTGTAAGCACAGTTTTGCAGATAAGCTGACAGGTCGTAACTTAGGACCAGAAGGAGGGCATGCAGAACTTAATGGGCAGAAAGTAAAGACCCCAAACACATCTGAGTAGGTCATGTTTTAGCATTAATATACCCTGAACAGAAGTTAGCTTCCTGCAAAGAAATGGAGCAAGCAGAGGCTAGAAGGTTGCGCCATGCCTCCCTGTACGTGGTGGGAAGCTGTCTATCATGAACGCTGCCAAACTGCTTCCTGTTTTCATTGTACAAAGGCCATAACAGCACACAGGCAACCCTCTGGCCTGGTCTCTCTCCACATAATTAACATATAAATTAGACATAAGTACAACTTATTTTCCTTTAGTAAGTTTTGTATTTTATAAATAAAGAAGTGGAGAGGTAGAGGCTTAAAAGATTCTTTTGCATTTTGGCACTCAAGTGGAGGAAAGTATACCTATGACAATCAATACCAAAAGACCTAATGACACTCTTTTCCTTAATACCAGTTAGTTATAAGGTGAACCTTGCCCTACATCTTGGGCAAGTCTCTGCTCTGGAAACAAGCCTGTAGTTTATTGGTTAAGTAATGGGATCTGTCAATGATCCTGTACACTCTGCACACCAGCTCCCACACTGCAGGGTCATTCGTAGATGAATGAATGCTGGGGGTTCATAGAAACATGACTACAAAGCCCTAAATATGTAATGACTTACTGAAAGTAAAAACAAAATAATGTAGA
Source organism: Rhizomys pruinosus (assembly GCA_009823505.1). Taxonomy (NCBI): domain Eukaryota; kingdom Metazoa; phylum Chordata; class Mammalia; order Rodentia; family Spalacidae; genus Rhizomys; species Rhizomys pruinosus. The sequence goes on from VZQC01015508.1 coordinate 4,228,885, forward strand.
GATTTGTTCTACACGACCTTATAGGAAGGATTCAACTCTGAAAGACTGCTAATGAATTAAGTCTCTGCAATTCTGTTTTCATTTTATATCTTCTTTTCTTGAGATATGCCAACTACTGGTGCAAACACACAGTTATTTTGACACACTTCCAAACAAAAACAATTAATTTTAAAAATATTTTACTATATTTAAAATTTTATTTTATGTGTATGAGTACATTGTCTGTGTGTGTAAGTCCACCCACATTGTGCAATGCCCATGGAAGTCAGAAGACGGAGTTGGATTCCCTGGAATTGGAGTTACAAAGCTGTCACGTGGGGATTGGTAACTGAATTTGGGCCTTCTCCAATAGCAGTCAGTGCTTTCAACCACTGAGCCATCTCTGCAGCCCCCACAAAAACAATTTCTAACTGCCTCAACTTTAGATAATTCATATGCATGAAACAAATCCATATCCTTTATCTTCTTGTCTAGGAAATGCTAAATATTTAGATCTCTAACCTCAACTCCGTAGAAAACGTAGATAGTAGATTTCCTGTCATAGGAACCACCTTTTAGAAGGATCTACCAGTAAACTGGAGCCTCTCAGCCCCCTATCTTTACTTAACATTTCCAGGAGAAAGGAAATAAGTAGAGAGGTAGAAGGCTTAAAAGATTCTTTTGCATTTTGGCACTCAAGTGGAGGAAGGTGTACCAATAAAAATCAATGCCAAAAGACCTAACGAGACTCTCTTCCTTAATGCAAGTTAGTCATAAGAAGAACCTTCCCTTACCTCTTGGGCAAGCATCTTTGTTCTAGAAACAAGCCTGTAATTTATTGGCTAAGTAATGGGATCTGTCAATGATCCTGTATACTCTGCACCAGTAGAGTAGAACACTTAAGTAGACCACTGTGTAACTTCTACTTAAAAAAAAAAAAGCCAACGAACTGCCCTCCCCCCTAAATACCACAATAACTAGTTGGTAATAATTCGGGAACAATTTCTGTTAGTTTTTACAGATTCTTTAATCTGCAGTCATGAGCTCTTTTCTTCCTAGGAAAAAAGACCTCATTCTCCCCACTCCCTAATTTATCCTAATTTTGAGACAGGCTCTCACATCGTAGCCAAGGTTGGGCTGGAACTCACAGCAATCCTCCTGCCTCAGCCTCCTAAGAGCTGGTATTATAGGCATGGGCCACAAGGATTCTCCTTTAAAATGACTCCTGTAGGGTGAGGAGATAGTTCAGTTGGGGAAATGTTTGTCTTGCAAGCATGAAGACCTAAGTTCAATTCTCAGAATCCACTTAAAAAAAAAAAGCTGGGTAGCCGGGCGTGGTGGCGCACACCTTTAATCCTAGGACTTGGGAGGCAGAGGCAGGAGGATCTTTGTGAGTTCAAGGCCAGCCTGGTCTACAGAGTGAGTTCCAGGCCAGCTGGGGCTACAGGGAGACCCTGTCTCAAAAAGACCAAAAAAAAAAAAAAAAAAAAAAAAAAATAAGCTGGTTATGAAAAGCCAGGCCAAATCCAAGAGCAAGGGACAGAGAGAGACGGGAGGATTTCTTGAGTCAGTACTTGCTGGTCAGTTAGCCCAGTCTACTTGGTGAGTTCCAAGACCTATTTCAAGCAAAGTGAAAATGTGGATGACACCCAATTGTCTTTGGCCTTGTATGTACAACTGCATGTGTATGTGTGTGCAGGCATGTACCACACACACACACACACACACACAGAAAGAGAGAGACAGATAGATAGACATATAAGGAATGTTACCTCCAGACTAAGAGCTTCCAAGCATTTAGCTGTGTGTGGTTGGAACATAAGCTCCAGGCCAGCCTGGTTTACATGATGGGTTCCAGGCTAGCCAGGGGTATATGATGAGACCTTGTCTTCAAAAATTCCAAAAGTAAAAGAAAAATGGAGGAGGAGGAGGAGGAGGAGGAGGAAGAGGAGGAGAAAAGAGGAGCCCTTAGGTTTACCCATTGCAAAAGTTCTAAAAAGGAAAAACATTTCTTCCAAAATGATCCTTTCACTTGTGTGGAAGCTATTTTTTATGCTTCCTTTATTTAGTTTGAGGGACCTCTGCAAGTATAGTATTGATTCCTTATTTTGGTTGTAATACAGACAGTATTAGCAGCTTAGGCTTAGTACTATCAAATAAGGTATCTAAGGATGCAATGTGAACTAAATATGTATACCCAACTAAGTAACAGGACATTTCTGAGTAATTCTGGGTCAGGCACCAGATACCTGAAATTTGTTACTCAACACTGTGCCATGCCAGTCTTTGGTCACTTCACCCTTTTAAAAATTGTCTCTGTGCTGACAGACACAGATCAGGGAGCTTTCTCACTGGTTCCTTCCCCTTTTTTTAGTTATGGGCTAAAGATGAGAACAGGGGAGGACCTAGTGAACAAACTGGTGTAGCCATGGCCATATTGGTGCGAGCCCAGGATGCCAGAAGCTGAAAGGGCGGCATCTGAATTACTAGGACCACCTTTTTTACTACTTGGCTGCATGCTTTTCGTTGGATGGCTGGCTTGGTCCAGATTGTGGAGACCAATTACATGAATGCACTACTAAGAGTCTGAATACATTCTGCAAGTTGGATACAAAGATCTTTCTCTTAGAAATTCAAGGACTGATGGCAGCAGGGGACAAACATGTACCTTTATACTATTTAAAAGGTAGCTGGATGGACTCTTTCTTGGGTAGATTATACAGAAGATTGTTTGGCTGTAAATAAATTTGTTCAAACCATAAAAAAAAAAAGTCTCTGTGAAGTTGAAATACACAAAGAGCAAGAGCCAGCTCATGAACCCATGGGAAAAAGAAGGGGATGATGTACTTTCTTTTTTTTTTAATTTTTTTTAAAAATTTTATTTATTTTTGTATGTGTATGAATGTACTGTCTGCATGTAGGTCTGTGCACCCGTGTCGTGCAATGCTGCGGAGGTCAGAAGAGGGTCTCAGATTCCCCTGGAACTGGAGTCTCCTGGAACTGGAGTTACAGACGGTTCCCAGCCACCTTGTGGGTGCTGGGCATCGAACTCAGGTCCTCTGCAAGAGCAGTAGGTGCTCTTAACCGCTAGGCTATCTCTCCAGCCCCAAGGGGGATGATGTACTTTCAAATCTGACTCTAAACACAGCACATCCAGGGCAAGGGGACACAGATGACTTAAGGGGATTAGTTTTGGAAGAGGGGTATTCTGGTAAGTAATTGTAAGGTTTCTTTCTGAGTTACAATTGTATGAAAAGGGCAAAAGATATGGAATGAAAAGAACTCTACGCACTGACTAGAGTAACAGAAGATCCTGTCTAAAGGACAAAACTAAGTTCTCCACACTTAGTTTAATTTTTATTACAACCTCTATTCTTTTTTCCACCACAAATAAACACTGTGCTACTCTGGGCTACTGATTTATTAAAAATAACCTTTACAGGAAACAGAAATGCCTGAATATCATTTGCTTTATAATTATTAACTTCAATAATGATAAGCTCACTTTTCTTTTTTTTTTTAATTTATTTATTTATGTGTATGAATGTACTGTCTGCATGTAGGTCTGTGTACCCATGTCGTGCAAGGCCGCGGAGGTCAGAAGAGGGTGTCGGATTCCCCTGGAACTGCAGTTCTCCTGGAATTGGAGTTTCAGGCTGTTCTTAGCCGCCATGTGGGTGCTGGGGATCAAACCCGGGTCCTCTGTAAGAGCAGTCGGCGCTCTTAACCGCTAGGCCATCTCTCCAGCCCCATAAGCTCACTTTTCCTAACAGCATGTTACAATAGAAGATTCACCTGAGGACTGGCAAGATGGCTCAGCAGGTAAAGGTATTTGCCACCAAGCCTGATGACCTGAGTGTGATTCCCAGAACCCACACAGTAGAAGGACAGAACCTACTTCCACAAGTTGTCCTCTGACCTCCACATTCATGCTCTGGCATGCGCACACACATACACAGAAATAAATAATTGTAAATAAAAATGTAAAATAATAAGATTTACCAGGTGTGGTGGCACATGCCTTTAATCCTAGAAGTCAGGAGGCAGAGGCAGGTGGATCACTGTGAGTTCAAGGCCAGCCTGGTCTCTAGAGCAAGTTCCAGGTCAGGTGGGGCTACAGGGAAACCTTGTCTTGAAAATAAGACTTGGCTGGGGGCTGGGGAGATGTATCCCAGCACCCACATGGCAGCTAACAACTATTTGTAACTCCATTTCCAGGGGGATCAAATACCCTCTTCTGTCCTCCTCAGGCACTGTATGACATGGGTGCACTTCAACACATGCAGACATAACACTCATATACATGAAATAAAAATAAAAGAAAAAAAAATTTTTTTTTTTTAAAATAAGCCTTGGCTAGGCATGATGGTAGATGGCTATAGTACTTACATTTAGGAAGCTGAAGCAGGAGGATTTTTGTGAATTCAGAAAAAAAAAAATCCTAGCTTATTCACAAAACACAGCTAGCTAGCTATACCTATGTAAAAAATAAAGCTAAGTACTTCCTGAAATAACTTAGATTATGTCTCCAAGCTTGCTAGTTATATGGAAGAGTAATTCATTTACCTATGAAGATCCAATTCCACATAGGGAAATATGAGTTTTTCTTTAATCAGTTCCCAAATGATTCGTGTCATTTCGTCTCCTTGCATCTCTACAACAGAACCACCATGGATTTTTTTGGACATTTTTACTTCAGTAAACCTAAAAAAAAAAAAAAAGACAAGAGAAAGATGAGAAATGAAATAATTTGGTGAGTACTAAAAGAACAATTCATAATAGCACACTGTGTAAATCATAACAACTATTCCATTTCCCAGCAGAACTGAGCACCTTCTCCATATGAAGGTGCCATACTACAGTGCTGTACATGTAGTTTCTGAGTCAGTCCTATAAGACAACTGATAAGAAATCATTTTCCCACTTGAAGAGAAAGAGAGCATTGCCAAGGCCACCTTGCTGCAATGTCAGGGAGCCTGACCCTGAAACATGCTCTTAATAATGCAATCATTATTTTCCACCATTTGCTGCCTCACAAATAGAGGTCTATATTACCACAGAGATGATCTAACTAGTTCTTAGGACCCATGTTCAGGGAAACTTTAAAGGTAGACCATGAAGAGTTTTGTGGTAACACTCTGTTTTCCTACAGACACCACAGTCAGTGATTTCTTAGAGAAATCTGGATACAGAAGGGTGCTATCTAGGATCCAAGCTTATCTCTGTCATGTTCCTTGGTATCTCAAACCCTGCACTGTTCCTCTGGCTGTTCAGGGGCAAGAGCAAGCTGCTTGAAGAATGGGACACTCCACTGTTATAGGGAGACACATCGCTTTAAAAAGTACTAAATAGCTGGGCGTAGTGGCGCACGCCTTTAATCCCAGTACCCAGGAGGCAGAGGCAGGCGGATCTCTGGGAGTTCAAGGCCAGCCTGGTTTACAGATCGAGCTCTAGGGCAGCTAGAACTAAAGGGAGACTCTGTTTCAAAAAGACAAAAAAAAAAAAAAAAGTACTATATAATCTGTTTCTAAGAAAGGGCAAAGTAGAGGGCATGGAACAAGAGAAACTGAGAGGCTTTCAAGTCATGCTTCTTCCCCTGGGAGGCAGAAAAACCCTGGAGCTGCTACAAGCACCTGTTCCTTCTTAGGACACTATCATAGACACTTTCTTTCCCAGCAATACAATACAGTTGCAGATTGCTCTTAGAGCTGAGGATCAGCAAAGTCCGGATGCTTTAAAACCACTATTAGATAACAACCTAAAACTGTCCTGAGGAGTTTAGCTAAATTAATTTAACCTTTAAATTAAAAAAAGAAAGTAACGATTATTGAACAGTCTGATCAGTTCCTCCTGACAAGCCAGGATCTAGTCCCAACACCCCACCCCATTTTTCATCTTCCAGATTTGCAGTTCTACAGTTCAGTTTCCTCATGTTGAGATGGTACCCATAGTCTATTACTTGGGGTAACTTTCTAGAACCCAGCTAGAAGAAATCAACAAAGTGGATGAATCAATGACCTCCCATTAGCAATTTAAAGAATAACTTAAATTACAGCATAAAGTCATAGTTCATTCCATTGCCGCACCTGATCATACCTTTAAAAGCAAACAAAATGAAACAAGAAAGGAGGCAGCAAACTTATCTTGGTTTTGACAGTACATTTTCATGGCCATGTTCCTACACAGCCATTACGCAATAGCTAAGTTATGACTTGGCTATTTTTCCCTGGTGGCAAATAAAAGACCATACTCTCTGGAATGTCTGCAATTTAAAAAAAATAATTTCTTTTTGGTGAACACATACTCTGCTACATCTTTCTATATCTCTCAATGTGTGAATGATATATTTCAGATTTTCCTCACATTATCTACTTATTAATTTTTCAGCACCTTTTAACTAAACAAGTGAAGCTGTATTGTGACTACAAAATAGAGTATTATTACACATGTGGATTTGATTTCCATGGAATGGGTAGGCTTCAGATCCCCCTGGATTTTCTAACATCACCCAACCCCAACGTTTTTTTTTTAATTTTTTAAAAATTTATTTATTTTCTATGTTGTGTACATGAGTGTGGAGGACAGAGTACACAACTTTGGGTATCATTCTTTAGGACACGCCCACATTTTGTTTTACTTTTTAAAAATTTTATTTATTTTCTATGTGTATGAATGTACTGTCTGCATGTAGGTCTGTGCACCCATGTCGTGCAATGCCACGGAGGTCAGAAGAGGGTGTCAGATTCCCCTGGAACTGGAGTTCTCCTGGAATTGGAGTTACAGACGGTTCTCAGCCGCCATGTGGGTGCTGGGGATCGAACCCGGGTCCTCTGCAAGAGCAGTAGGTGCTCTTAACCACTAGGCTATCTCTCCAGCCCCCAACCCCAACTTTTTAAGGAAGGAAGTGTTCCAAGCCCAACAGACACCAGTTTATTTACACAGTCTGAAGGCAGCTGACTTCCAATCTCCTGACATGCTTGTGAAACTTCAGAAAATAAGCATGGAGTAATGATACTGAGTAGTTTGAGCAATAAGAACCCTTTGCTTTATTTTATTTTCATCAATCTCAAGGTTCTAGCCAACATATCCCTCCCCCCTACCCGAGTTCAAGAATTATAATGATTTCTGGGCAAAACTTGCAGAGAAGACACTATACTAAAAGAAACAAAGAAGCAGCTGCAGTGTATTGTTGGAAATATTCCTGCAGCCCTCTCTTGCAGTGTCTACACTTGTTCCCAAGACCAACTAACCTTATAGTAAGGCCACGTCAGAAAGCACAGAGGACGGACGGGACACTGCTAATTTTCACCTCTGTTGAACTGATTTCCAGTCACAACTACTCTCAATTTTGCAGACTCAGAGAACTGTAGTTTCAGTTTATCTCCTAAAACAAAGCAAACCGGGAATAGAAAGTCTTAACATACAAAAATCCTGCCACGGGGATTTAGCTGTTTTTAATACCAGTCAGCCAGCCTAGTTTATCTGGTTTAAAGTAAGTGCTGAGTGTATCCTGAGGTGCAAAGGGCGGTTTAAGGTCCGGACCTCAGGCACCTTCCAAATAAAGTTCAAGGAGTCCAAATATCTGTGCATGCACACCCCGGAGGGTGAGTCTAAAAGCTCCCGGCTTTTAGCGGGTCTCGGGGCTTGCTCGTCCTTGGGCGAGTGAGCTAGTAGATATCTCTGTGGGCGTTGTACAAGACGTCTGCCCCGAAGCCGGCTCCCTTCCTCCCTCCAGATCCGCACGTCTGCCTCTTCCCTCGGTGCTGCTGGACCTTTAATCCCAGGTCGCCCCAGCTGGCTGGAGAACGCCACCACCAGAGCTTGAATCCCAGCGGCGGTGGGGAGGGGAAGGGGAAAGGGTCTCCCCCTCCCACCTCTCTCCCCTCACTCTGCCGGCGCCCCAGTGGCCAAGCAAAAGCTCCAGAAGACGGAGCCCCACCCCCTACGCCCCCTACCGCAGGCCTGAACCAGCGGGCCTCGCCACAAGCCCCCCCCCCCCGCACTCCACTCCCCGGCGCTCTTCCTTCCCCCCCCCCGCCCCTCGCTGAGTGCTCAGCACACGCCCAAGTCTCCGGCTCGCCACTAGCTCCCAGCAGTCTTAAAGACTCGGTGCTCAGGGCTTCCTTCCCCAGCTCGATTCTCCTCCAGGTGTGCAGATACTTCGACTTGCCACAGCATGCAACGTCCTCGCCATCCAATCTTCCCCTCCCAGGCTCTAGAGCGTGCATCCAAGCACGCAGCGCCCCCCACTCCCATTTCCCGCCCCAACGTTCGCCCTGGACCTGACCCTTCTGTGCACCCGGGCCTTGCCGCTTAGCACAGCCAAAACCTGAGCTTTCTTCCTTTCACCCCATTCCAGAACTCAAGGGAAAAATCTTCGGAACAGCCAGGGGCGGTGGCTGTCCCTCAGAACCCCCGGTCCACACGGGAAGGACCAGCGGCTTGCAGCACCGCACCGGGCGTCATGCTACTTACCGGCTCACACTCAGCGGTGCACAAGCACTCCCAAACCCGCCGCGGCTGGCCCTGCCTCCACCACCTCAGGAACAGAGGACCTAAGGCAGGGTCAGGGCTTTTCCTCTTCCCGGCTTTTGTCCCCTCCCTGGTCCCACCCCCTCAGTCCACCTCCTGGAGCCCCGCCCCCTCCGCGGCGCCAATCGCCGCAAGCCGACTTCTCTGGGGTAGGCGGGGCCACCAATCTGGGGCGGGGCCATTAGCATGGGGGTGGAGGCTATGGTGCACAGTCTTTGAGCTCCAGGTGGGGGGAAGGGGCTGCCAAGCCGCAGAGATTCTGTGGGAACTCCCTGCCGCTGAGGAACGTGCATGCCACCTACAGGCCAGGAAGCGGACCCTCGTTGGCGCAGCCCTAGTCTTGAAAAGATGAAAAATAATGTTTATTTTTATTTTTTCCTTAATTTTTTAATTGAGCTTTTGTGCATTTCATACAATATTTCTTAATCAATTTTATGCCAGTCCCCCCTTCCATGTCCCACCCCGTACTCATGCATTCTGTCATACATGTTAAGTCCTGTCTTGTATCTTTTCCTCAAGTCTTTTTTAAAACTTTTTGATGCAGAAGTTTACTGTTTGGGTAAGTTCTTTGAAGTCTTTTTGTTGCTGTTGTTCCTTTTAATTTTTTCTTTTTCTTTTTCTTTCTTTCTTTCTTTCTCCCTTCCTTCCTTCCTTCCTTCCTTCCTTCCTTCCTTCCTTCCTTCCTTCCTTCCTTCCTTCCTTCCTTCCTTTCCTTTTTTTGCTCCAAAAAGTTCTGGGATCCCAGTCTCAATTTCAGTTTCTTGAGTGCTGGGATCCCGGGTTCCATCTTGGCGTCTTGAGTCCTGGGATCATAGGCTCTATCTTGGCTTCTTGAGTACTGGGATTACCAGCTCCATCTCAGCTTCTTGAGTACTGGGATCACAGGATCCATCTCAGCCTCTTGAGTCCTGGGATCCTGGGCTCCATCTTGGCATCTTGAGTCCTGGGATCACAGGCTCCATCTCATCTTCTTGAGTCCTGGGATCACAGGCTCCATCTCAGCCTCTTGAGTCCTGTGATCACAGGCTTTATCTTAGTGTCTTGATTTCTGGGATCACAGGCTCCATCTCAGCTTCTTGAGTCCTGGGATCACAGGCTCCATCTTGGTGCCTTGAGTTCTGGGATCAAGGGCTCCATCTTTGTGGGAGACAAAGAGTGCCTAAAGTGACAAGCTGAAGAGAAATGGCGCTTGGTCTGTAGCCATGGCGTTTGGTCCGCGGCCAAAGGGCTCTGGCTGATGAACACAGTGCGCATGCTTCAGTAATTTTCAAGATGATATATGAGTGCCGTTTCTTATGCATCATGTTCTGTTCATGATATTTTGTTAAGCTCATGGGCGGGATGTGTTGCATGGTGAATTGTATCTATAAACACAAAGTTTCTTACATAAGGAATTGTATCTATAGACGCGAAGCTGCTGATTGGCTCAATATTGGTATAAATATTCTTGGTCTCTAGGCTATTGTTGTTAGTGGCATTAGTAATTGCATGCAATTGTTAGTAGTATTAGTTAAGATGTAAATAGTGATGTAAATAGCATCAATAAAAGAAACTACAAGGAACAAGTTAAATGAGTGATTAATTCCCAGTCTGCCTCCGATGATTCGTGCCGCTGGACGGCACAACCTTGGCTTCTTGAGTCCTGGGATCACAGGCTCCATCTCAGCTTCTTGAGTCCTAACAATAATGTTTTATATTATGATATGTAGGATCTCAGATCTTTGCCCAAGAGTCAATGCTCCAAAATTCACTTTTAAAATCCCTAGCATTGGATTTGTAAAGTTACCTTTTGAAGATGATGGAAATGCAGAGCACCACTCAAGATGGACTTCAACAGTGGAGGGTGCTAGCATTTTCTCATATGTGAAAGGAAGAATGCACACATGCTTTTAAGGATGGGGACTAACTGGATATTAGTGGCCACCTCCATTTATTCCTGAGATATGATTAGAAAGGTATATTATGGGAGCTTATTTATCTCCTCGAGTCTCATACTCTAAGTCATGTTAGATTGTAAATCTTTCTTCATATCATATTAGTTTTATATTTTTACCCCTTCTAGAAAGAATTCAAAATACATAAATTACAGCATAGTAAGAGGTATTGATTATAGATGAGGAAAGGTAAAATGTAGGATATTATACAGAACCAAGGTGAATTTAACCATGAAACACCTTCCATCAAACCCTAAATATTTGCTAGATATGGGCTGAAAATCTGGCTCTAAGGAATTGTGAGAATAGGCACTTCTGGACATGCCACTATACAATGATTATCCCTAGGACTGGACCAAAGCATATGAATTGCTTTATTGTTGAGAGAAAACTGTTACAGCTGTCTACAACTGACTTACATTAAAATATTACTAAAAAAAATTACTAAATAAGTCAGGTGTGGTAGTACATAACTGTATCCTTACACCCACCAGGCAGAGGCAGGAGGACTGCCACAAGTTCCAGGGTAGCCTGGTCTACATAGTCAGGGCTATACAGCAAGAACCTGTCTCAAAAACAAAAATGAACAAGCACCCCCTCACTTTATATACAAACCAACTAAATAAATATGTGATAAAAACAGAATATAGTCTTCTTACGTTGCTAGCTATTAAAGAGTAAGAATAATAAATTTATATACAAAATGGCTAGAGAAAAATTACCAAAAAAACTAAAATTATTCAGTGTGTGTGTGTGGGTGGGAGGAGTGTTATGCATGTAAGGACCCAAGGTGTGGATGATGAGGTCAGAGGATAGCTTTTGAGAGTTGTATGTTCTAAAGATTGAATTCAGGTGGATAGGCTTATACAGGAAGTATTTTTATGTCCCAGGCCATCCCACAGTCCCCATAAAACAATATATTACCATTAACAGTAACAATTAAAATTTAGCAGATGATATTTGGCTGACATTAAATTACTGCTTAACATGTAAGCATGAAGCACACGGCTTACACCCCCTTAGCTCACCATGTTTGTTTTGTTAATATTGCATGACTTGCTACCATTTATTTTTACTCATTCAATAAGAGAATCTGAATATTTTAACAACAGCTGGTCCCAAGCACTCTTGTAAACACAAATGGAAACTTGGGTCATGAAATTTCGGTGGACATTTGGTTATGACACTCTGATTTAAATGATGGGATTCTCATAAAATTCTAAGGCTACTGTCTTTCCACTTTGATGATCTAAAAACATCAGTGTTGGGCTGGTGAGATGGCCCCGTGGGTAACAGCTCTTGCCAATAAGCCTGACAACTAACTGCATTTGGTCTCCAGAACCCACCTTATGAAAGGAGAGAACCAACTCCCCCAAGTTGTCTTCTGACCTTCACACTAGTACCAACACACACACACACACACACACACAGAGTAAAACATTTTTTAAGAAATAAAATTTTTAATGGAGTGGAAGAAACAGGGCTTGATCATGACTTCTCCATGAAGATTTTGGGCAAGAGGAAGGCTAAGGAAGCACTGGACATGGGTTGGGTGACAGGTGACCCTTCAAGAAAAAGACAGAGTCACAGATTTGATAGTCAAGATAGCCAATTAAGTTTAAGGATTTCTTGACTATGAAATGCCCATGGGACAGCGAAATGGAGATGTCCAGGAGGCAGCTTGCCACATCTATCTGGAGTTCAACAGGGGTGGCTGGGCTGGAGCAGAAACGTGGGAATCTTTAGCAGGTGCTCGAAGCATCTGAAAACATCCAGGAGTAGAGAGCCAGAGGAAAAGGCCACCTCAGCAAGAACCCTGAGGCATATGTTTATCCTTAAGGATCAGGCAGAAGAGATGAGGATCCCCTACAACCCCACCAAGGAGCATGAGCATCGGAGGTGGGGATTGCAGGAGAATCAGCAGACACTGAAGTCATGGAGGCCAATGGCCAAGAAAATTCTACAGAAAGATGGAAAAAAGATAAGAGTCTAAAAACAGTTTGGCAAGTAGGAAGACCTCATGAGTGCACCTTAGTAGAATAATTCTAAAATGATTCAGACAGAAGCCATGCTAGATGAGGCTGAAGTGTGAATGCGAGCTGTGGGAAGGAGACAAGAATATCTTTTCAAGAAAGCTGATAATGAAGAAAACATATTGTTTTTTTGGTATATTTTTTAGTCCCAGCTGGCCTGGAGCTCGCTCTGTAGTTCAGGCTGTCCTTGAACTCACAGAGATCCACCTTCCTCTGCTGGAATTAAAGGCATGTGCCACCATGCCCAGCAGAAAACACATTTTTTAAAAAGATGTTCTCATGTAGCCCAGGCTAGCCTTGACCTCCTGATCCTCTTGCCTCCGCCTCCCTAGTTTTGGGGTTACAGTTATTGCACTACCATATCTAGCTAGAAAACAGTATTTTTGATGGTTAAACTATTTGCCATAATTTGACTACAGATGACTTGCTGGTCATTTATCTGGGTTAGAATGGATTTAAAAGAGATGGAGAAAACAAATTATTTACAATAGTTTAAAAAATTTTAAATATTTAGAAATAAATTTAACTTAAAAAAGGTGACAATGAAAACTATAGAACACAGATGAGAGCCGGGCATGGTGGCGCACGCCTTTAATCGTAGCACTTGGGAGGCAGAGGTAGGCGGATCTTTGTGAGTTCAAGGCCAGCCTGGTCTTCAGAGTGAATTCCAGGACAGCTGGGGCTACAGGGAGACCCTGTCTCAAAAAGCCAAAAAAAAAGAACACAGATGAAATTGAAGAAATTGAAGATGAAATAAAGAAAAATCTCTGACTTTACCTAGGAGTACATTCTGTGTGCATAGATTAGAAGAGTTAATATTGTAAATGAGTGTATTGCTCACAATAATCGAAAGATTTAATGCAATCACTTTAAAAGTTCTTAAATCAGGCATGCACAGTGTTTCACACCCTGAAAACCTAACACTGCAGAGGTGAGACAGGACACTCTCCAATTTGAAGCCAGCTTTGGCTACACAGACCCTTTCTCAGATTATCTCCCCCCATGCTTCTCACTTTTAAAATTTATTTATTTATTTATTTTGTTTGTTTATTTATTTATTTTAGCAGTGTTTCCTTTTAGTCTCAGCTGGCCTAGAGCTCACTATGTAGGCCAGGCTGGCCTTGAACTCACAGAGGTCTACCTGCCTCTGCCTCCAGAGTGCTAAAATTAAAGGCATGTGCCACCATGCCTGGCTTTCTTTTTTAATATACAGAAATATGCACAAAATCCTAACATTTATATATAACCACAAAAGATCCCAAATCACCACAGTAATCTTGAACAAAAAGAATCTGGAAGGCTCAGATATCACCTGACTTCAAAGGTGGTGGTAATCATAATAGCTGTTCTTCAATGGAGGCCTCTAACCTCAGCACTCAAGAGGCAGAGGCTGGTGGATTTCTGTGTTTGAGGCTAGCCTGGTCTACATTGAATTCCAACCCAGTCAGGGCTGCAGAGACCATGTTTTAACAACAATAGCAACAACAAAACACCCCACAACAAAAAACAAAATAAAAACACACAGATCAATGATGTAGACTACGGAGACCAGAAAGAAATCCATTCACTTATAGTAAACCGATTACTCAGAAAATTGCCAAGAGCACACAAAGCGGAAAGGACAGTCTGTTCATCAGATATTATTGGGAAAAGAGGTTACCCACTTACACAACAATGAAATTAGTCCATATCTCACACTATATTAAAAATCAACTCAACTTGGACTAAGTAACTAAGTGCAAGACCCAAATGCAACATTAATACAAGAAAACACAAAGGGCACTGGCCTGGGCATGGATCTTGGGTATGACCCAAAAGCTCAGGCAATAAAGTAAGGTGCTAAAATAAAAAGCTTCTACAAGCTATAAAAAGACAACCTATGGCCGGGCGTTGTGGCGCACGCCTTTAATCCTAGCACTTGGGAGGCAGAGGCAGGCAGATCTTTGTGAGTTCAAGGCCAGCCTGGTCTACAGAGTGAGTTCCAGGACAGCTGGGACTACAGAGAGACTCTGTCTCAAAAAGACCAAAAAAACAACAACAACAACAAAAAAAAAAAAAAAGACAAACCTATGGAATGTTAGAGAATATTTTGCAAACTTTCTGTTAAGTTGCCATTATCCAAAGTATATGAGAACCTCAACACAATAGTGAAAAAATAAATTATTATATTATAAAATGGAAAAAGGGTATAAAAAGGGTATAAAAAGGGTAACCAATCCCAAAGATATATGAAAAATAATAAACCACTAGCTATGAGAAAAATGCAATTAAAACCACACAGAGCTATCACTCCTCAAATGGCTATTATTATAAGATAACAAGTGTTGGCAGGGGTGTGGAGAAAAGGAAACTTTTGAATATTGTTTGTGGGAAAAGACATTAATGCAGCCTTTATGGGAATAGTTTAGAAGTTCCTCAAAAAATTAAGAATAGAAATACCATATGATTCAGCAAGACCACTTTTGGGTACACATACAAAAGAAATGAAATGAGCATGTTGAAGAGATAGATAAATGCACTCCTAAATTCATTGCAGAATTGACTCATCATAGCCAGGATATGTAATCAACCCGAGAACCCCCACCACGGAAGGAATGGATGAAGACAAATGTGGTATGTATGCACTGTACAATACAATTAAGCTTCAAATATGAAGGAAATCATGGGCTGGAGTGAAGGATGAGGAACCAAGTTCGATCCCCAGAACCTGCATTTAAAAAGCCAGGCATGGTGGTGCATGCATGTAGTCCCAGTGCTGGAGAAATGGACACAGGCAGTGCCCTGATGCCCTCTGGCCAGGCCAATGAGAGACCCTGTCTCTAAGAGAAGGGGTATAGTAACTGAAATAGGACACTTGAGGCTGACTTCTGGCCTCCACGTGCACCGGCGCACACCTGTATAACCTCTCCCCACAACTGCTCGCACATTATAACACTTTAAAACTTTCAAAAGATGACATCTTGTCATTTGTGACAACATAGATGCATCTGCAGGATATGCATTAAGTGAAATGAGCCAGGCATAGAAACACAAATCCTACATAGTTTCATATGTAGCATAAAAGAAAAGATGATCCTAAGAGACATTAAAATGGTGGTACCAGAGAATGGGGCCTGGGAGGTAAGGGGACAAATATGAAATGGAAAGGGAATAGTCAAAACATGATGGAAACACATCAAATGGACTCAGGAGTTTTCTTGATGGGCTCTCATTGGACAAATGATTAACAAATTCATTGTTTCATTCATTAGCGTGAATGGTGGTAGCTGAAATAAACTTGCCAGACTGAGTTCAAGGCCAGCTTGTCTACATAGTGAGCTGTCTACGGAGACAGCTGGAACTAAAGGGAGACCCTGTATAAAAAGGGCCAAAAAAAGAAAAACCCATATTGATACTAATCAATATAATGAAAGAGAAGAAAAAACTATTTTCGGTAAAATGGAATTAAGAGCTACAGAAGCATTCCATTCGAGTACCATAGTACCATCCAGCTCATCAAGAATTATAGGAAAAAAAAAAGAATTATATGAAAGCTTGGGTAGAAGTTTTAGGGGTGGACATAAACACAAACACACACATATGCACACACACATCTCTATAGATAAAAATCCATCTGGAATTATTTTGGGGTGTTTAATATGAGATGAGAAAATAAACTGATTTTCTCAAAATAGTAGCCAATTTTCCATAGAAATTAAAGTGGATACTAATGTAGATCCTGGACTGCAAGCTTCCAATGGACACAGACTGCCTTTGTTCAGTTTTATCTCTAGCATACACACATTAATGCCTCAAAAATGTTAGTTGAATGAGTGTTTCTTTTATTACACACGGAGTTTTGATAAAACCCTTGATCTTTCCAGTTGGATTATCTATTCTGTTTTTATAATCTCTTGATCTATTTTATACTTTATTATAGGTTTTTGAGATGTTAACACTTGGTGGACTAATGTAAGAAAGGATTTTTTTTGGGGGGGTCTTTTTAAGACAGGGTCTCCCTGTAGCCCCAGCTGGCCTGGAACTCACTATGTAGACCAGGTTTGCCTTGAACTCACAGAAATCTGCCTGCCTTCTGCCTCCTGAGTGTTGGAATTAAAGGCGTGGGCTACCATGCCTGGCAAGAAAGGAATTTTTAAAAAGGCAGAAGCTTGAGCATATTATGGGCTGATGAAGAAGTCACTGAGAAAGGATTGATAGAAGGGGGTGCGATCTCCCAAGGATAGAAGAGGGTAGGCAGATTAGGTCGGGAAAAGGGGGCCATATTTTCCCCCAGATGAGGGAGGGAGGTAGGCCCAGGCAGATGTGGGTACAGGTAAATGTGGTAGGTGGTTAGGGTAAGAGTTGTACCCAAGGTAACTTGGGTTTTTGCTTTGCATAGATGAGATTCTCTGGGGAGAATAACAGCCAAAGTACTTGGTGTGGAGAATGAGAGGGCAGTGATGACAAATGAAGTGTAGACAGACCCTAGAATGACAGGGGAACAGCTGATGACCAGGACTGGCAGGGCTGCTAATCTCAAGTTCTGGAGATACTCTCCAGGGTGGGGAAGACCACCTCAAGGAAAATGGGTGGGTTATTATGCCAAAACTCTTTAGGAAAAGGATGCTCAGAACTGAATTAGAAAAACACCATACTTTAGATTCCTTTCCATGCTCCCCTGCCAAGCCCCAAGATATCAGCAAGCAGCTTTTGACCTATTTTCTAGGCGCAGCTCTTTTAGCAAGAAAAAAAAAAAAGGATTATATTAAGCAAGCTGAGCAAGTCACGGCTTGTTAACATTATTTATAATAAAATATTTGTAATAAAAAACCCTAAGGAAGTCTATAGAGTCAACATCACTTTGGGTCAGGCCTGGTATCAACTGCTTGACCTGCACCGTTTTACCTAATCTTCAAGAAAAGTATGTACGGGGGCTGGAGAGATGGCTCAGTGGTTAAAAACACTGGTTGCTCTTGCAGAGGATCTGGGTTCGGCTCCCAGCACCCACATGGTGGCTAACAACCACCCGTAACTCCAGTTCCAGGGGATCTGACCCCCTCTTCTGTGCTCCACCTGCACTGCACGATACGGGGTGCACATACATAAATGCTGACAAATACACTCATATACATAAAACAAAAAGTATGTACCAAGGCTGTTATAATTAATCCGGAATCTGAGGCCTAAAGAAATTAGCAAATTGTCTGAGGTCATATGGCTGGTTTTGGGCGGATTCTTCCAAGTCGGGTAGCAGCCTCTTCTCTCTGGGCTACACAGGTGAATGCGGGGCGGGGCTCAGTCACATATTGAGGTTGCTCATTGTATCGAACACATACGGTAATGGCGGTAAGGCTCAGTTCAAGCATCCAGCTGGTCACTCGCACGCGTGATACTCACGCGCAGTGTCGTCCAGGCTTCCTCTAAGAAGTCTGAGGTGGCCCAATATTCTTCCCAGAGGCCGAAAACGATACTTTCTGGGGTGGACTCCTTCTGCCTGAACATCTGATCGGAAGGCCTGGAGGGCGGGGAGCAGAGGGCGGAACCTGCCCTCGAAAGAGGTTTACGATTGGCGGGGAGGACAGGGGCGGAGCCTTAGGGCAGTGGGAGGAAGAGAGAATCCGCAGCTAGCGAGTAAGCAGCTTTGCTTCCTGGCGCATCTGGCGTTGGCCTGAGGAATCCTCTGGCACCCTGCGCTAGCGGGGCGAAGCGGAGGCTGGGGTGGCGGGAGGCCGGCGGGGCCGGGGCGGGAGGCGCAGGTAAGGGAGGCGGGCTGGAGTGGGCCGTCCGTGTAGCAGAGGGAGGGAGGCGGGCGGGAGGCCGGCGCAGGGAGAGGCAGGCTGAGGCGAGGGCCGGAGGCCTGCGGCGGAGCTCTGAGGACCGGGCTGGAACCTGCGGACTCCGGATTCCCGCCCACCCCGGGTGGCGAGTGCGGAAGCTTCCTGGACTCAATGGAAGTTCTCTAGCTCTTCTGCTTCCTCCAAGGCTCGAACTTAATTCGGAGGTGGACGGTCCATCTCTTCTGAGTGTGTGAGCTGAGCCTCTGAGGTGCATCCCTACCAGGGGAAAGAAACTTCTTTCCATTCAGTCTTGGGGTTTCTGACATCTTTCTGTGTCCTTAAACGCTTGTTTCTGCCATTGAAGCGATTCCGTGTCAACTTTAGTCTTTTGTTTTTCTAGAAGCTTGATTTCCCAATGTAGTTAGTTCCCCCTTACCTAGAATGTTCTCCAGGAAAGGATGAAAATGAAATGTGGATGCTTTTAGGAATTTGGGGGTCTTCTGTCCAGTTTAGACATTGTTATAGGTACTGTGTATCGCATGTGTGTAAATGATCGAGGATTGATTCAGTCCATCCTATGTTGTGAAATTGGCATGATAGTCACAGAAGTAGTTGCCAGGCAAATTCTTGTTTACAGTTTATTTGAATTTCATTTTCTGGCACTCCAGCACTCCCACTCTTACTAGTTTTACACAACACAACACAACACAACACAACACAACACACACCAGAGGTTCTTATTTTCTCTTAGGTTTGGGCTTGTTACAAGGTTTTTGCAGGTCAAGCGTTCTCTGAGCAGCAAGACTAATTTCCCGAGTCCTTTTTTTTTTTTTTCCTCCTTTTGAACAGAGTTGTAGGGATCACGTTCTGGTTTTCCTTTGGTGTTTTTGTTGTGCCTGGATAATAAATTGAACAAAAAACTTACTTGATGGAAGCTCACATTACCTGCATCCAGCTGTTCAGCATCATTAGATTAAATTTTAGAATTTAAGAAAAAAACCTGTCCCCAGAAATGACTAGGCTGACAACTTGGATTTTTCACCTAAA
Organism: Rhizomys pruinosus; assembly: GCA_009823505.1. NCBI lineage: Eukaryota > Metazoa > Chordata > Mammalia > Rodentia > Spalacidae > Rhizomys > Rhizomys pruinosus. Next base: position 4,248,166 of record VZQC01015508.1, read on the forward strand.
ATTTTTATATGAGCTGATAAACAGTTTCTTTTATGCATTTTAATATCTGATGAATCTGATTTGCTTTGTCAAGATGCTGTGTAGCAAGTATACAATTATCCAGGTAGCCTTGAAATGAAAAGTGGCAAATTATTGGTAATATTTCTAATTACTTATGACCAAAGAGACCTGCTTTATAGGATATATGGTTATTATGGTGCTAAAAATGAGAATTGTATTTTTTTAGGATGGTGTCATTAAATTAATTCTATGTGATTCTACTTATGCTTCAGTGACTTGATGTATGCTTTCATGACTATTTGTGTTTTCATATTCTCAATTCTTCATGAAAATTCTGGGTATAGATGACCTTTAGAAGCAATTTTAAGGCTCTTTAGGCAGATTGGTAGTGTGCTTTTGTTGGTACTTTGATGGAAGTAGAGTACAGGCTGCATTTAGTAGCTTGAGGATTTTTATTATATCTCTCTGCAGTGCTCTTTAAGACAAGATGAAGCAAAAACTGGAGTTTACACTTATCAGTCACCATTTTATTTCTTAACTCTTCTAGAGCATAGATTATTATGATATTTTATATCTTTCTAGTTGAAGATGATACCTTCTGACCTGCCTCTTTTTCTCCTTTGCCTTCCTCTTCTTTTTCTTTTCCCCTTTCTCCCTATCCCTTCCAATAAGTACTGCTAAAATCAGATTATTCACCTATCCAAGTTTCATTTCTGCCTCTGTTATTCAGTGAATTTACTAATCTGGGAAGAGCTTGTATTTTTTTTTTTTAAATATTTATTTTTGTGTGTGTATGAATGTACTGTCTGCATGTAGGTTTGTGCACCCGTGTCATGCAATGCTGCGGAGGTCAGAAGAGGGTCTCAGATTCCCCTGGAACTGGAGTTTTCCTGGAATTGGAGTTACAGACGGTTCTCAGCCGCCATGTGGGTGCTGGGGATCGAACCTGGGTCCTCTGCAAAAGCAGTCGATGCTCCTAACCGCTAGGCCATCTCTCCAGCCTTAATTTAAATATGTCAAGTGGATGTTCTTATTCTTTGGTTTTCATAGAGAACTGTCACAGATATTTGCCTGTTGTTTGGAATGTCTTCTGAAGATTTTTTTCCTTTTTCTTTTTTCTTGCTTTAGACTCATGAAATGGCCACAGATGATAAGAGTTCCCCAACACTGGATTCTGCTAGTGATCTGCCTGGCTCTCCCACCAGTCCTTCTCACCTCACCCACTTTAAGCCTTTGACTCCTGATCAGGATGAACCCCCTTTTAAATCAGCATATAGTTCTTTTGTAAATCTTTTTCGTTTTAACAAAGGTAAGACTTATTCTTAAAAGATCAGAAAACTTAAAGGAGCAGAAAACAGCAGTTTTACTTCTCTGTGATTCCATTACTGTCTGTGCTGTGTCTTTGCAAGAAAGTGGAACATTAACAGGGTGGTAGCTTTTATCATAGGTCACCAGATCTTCTGCTTAAGAAAGAGGAAAAGGTAGCATTTTTACTGTAATCTCATTCATTACTTGTCTGAATTAATACAGAATGTTAAAGGAGGTTGTCCCTTTTTAAAGAGAAAGCATTTTTTTTTTGTATATTTGATATTCACATTTTTTGATGTGCACCTCCTTTCTCAAGTTCACAGAATGGACTTTTTTGATGGAGGTATTAATAACAAAATTATGTTAAAGCAATGAAATTAAACAGAATGGTTTATACTTTTAAAATTAGAAGCTGTCAGCAGGCCTATTGAGAGTTATACCCATTTGATTAAGCTGTAAATAGTATCAAATGAAAAGATAATTTAAAAATGAGGTCTTCTTTTTTTTTTTTTTTCTTGAGACAGGGTCTCCCTATAGCTCCAGCTGTCCTGGAACTCACTCTGTAGACCAGGCTGGCCTTGAACTCACAAAGATTCGCCTGCCTCTGCCTCTGCCTCCCAAGTGCTAGGATTAAAGGCATGCGCCACCACGCCCGGCCAAAAATGAGGTCTTAAATGAGATATATATATGTATATATATCTCCAGATCTTTTTCCTTTATTTTGTTATTTTTGAGACAAGATCTCACTTTATCTCAGGCTAGCCTCAGACTCCCATAGCCTGTTATTCTGTATCAGTCTTCTGAGAGCTGGGATTACAGGTGTGAGCTAACATGCCTAATTTGTCTTTATTAGTTGAAATGTGTTAGAAAATAACCCTCGTTTTAAGGTGTTTTAGGGGGTTTAATAGTTTAACTAGTAGAAATTTCAATAGTACTAAATTTTATTAATGGTATTGTTTTTTTAATTTTTTTTAATTTATTTTCATATGTGTATGAATGTATTGTCTGCATGGAGGTTGGTGTACCCGTGTCATGCAATGCCGTGGAGGTCAGAAGAGGGTCTTGGATTCCCCTGGAACTGGAGTTAAAGACAGTTTTCAGCCGCCATGTGGGTGCTGGGGATCGAACCCGGGTCCTCTGCAAGAGCAGTCGGCGCTCTTAACCACTAGTCTATCTCTCCAGCCCCACTGGTATTGTTTAAAGTACTGTTAAAAACTGATAGCACATTTTATTTTATTTTTTTTTTAATTTTATTTATTTATTTATTTCTGTATGTGTATGAATGTACTGTCTGCATGCAAGTTTGTGCACCCGTGTCACGCAATGCCGCGGAGGTCAGAAGAGGGTGTCGGATTCCCCTGGAACTGGAGTTCTCCTGGAATTGGAGTTTCAGACGGTTCTTGGCCGCCATGTGGGTGCTGGGGATCAAACCTGGGTCCTCTGTAAGAGTGGTCGGCGCTCTTAACCACTGATAGCACATTTTAAAGATGAATTTTTCTTTTAAAAAAATAACCCGCACATTTTAAAGATGAATTTTTCTTTTAAAAAAATAACCCAGGAGTGGTGGTGTACAACTTTGAGTTAGGTGGATCTCTGTGAGTCCAGCCTGGTCCTCATAGTGAGTTCCAGGCCAGCTGTTGCTAGAGAGACCCTGTCTCAAAAAGACAAAACAAAAACAAAAACAAACCCCAAAGAACTTTGGTGTTTAGAATAGACTTAGATTATAGAAAAATTGAGAAGAGAGTCATGTCTCCCACAACAATTCCTCTAGTATTGATACCTAATATATATTTTGTTATACTTAATGAACTATTATTGCTATATTTTTATTAAAAGCTGTATATATTCAGATTTCTTTATTTTTAATATAATAGATTCCATCTAGGATAATAAATTACATTAAATTGATATCAGATAATAAATAATCTTTATTTAGGAAGGTTTAATGAGTACCTACTATGCTGGATACCACTTCATTGATACAGAGAGTATTACAAAGGCAAAGATTTTGTGTAAAGCTTATATTCTGTTTCCTTTAGTGTGCTCACAAAATTTTATTTTATTTATTTATTTTTTTTGGTCTTTTTGAGACAGGGTCTTCCTGTAGTCCCAGCTGTCCTGGAACTCACTCTGTAGACCAGGCTGGCCTTGAACTCACAAAGATCCGCCTGCCTCTGCTTCCCAAGTGCTAGAATTAAAGGAGTGTGCCACCATGCCCAACTTTTTTTTTTTTTTTTTGACAAAATTTTAAGTGAAAAGCAAAACACAAGTCATGTATATAAAAGGTTGATTACTGGAATGTAATTTCATACTGATTTTTAAATTTCTCAAAAAAAATTTTTAAAGTTAGGAATATAATACATGTACATACTGTCTGAAATACTTTATCTCATCATCTTCTCTTTGCTAAATTCTGAGCCTTAGTTTTTCAATTAATGGCAAGCTTTTCTGTGCCATAGAGAGAGAAGGGGGCCAAGGAGAACAGCAGTCTCTGAGTGGAAGTTGGTCTAGCCCTCAGCTCCCTGCAAGGACACAATCTGTAAGGTCGCCTATCTCCTATAAAAAGCAGCTTAATGAGGAACTTCAGCGCCGCTCTTCAGTGTTAGGTAAGATAGTGTTCTTGTTCCTCTTTGTATGTTAGACTTTTCCATAGTCATTCTATTTTCCAGGTTGTTTACTGACTTAACTTTCCTATTACTTTGAATAGTCAAGTATTATCGAGAATAAATAAAACTGTTACCTAGGTAGTAAAAGAATTTTTCAATACCTGAAACAAATTCTTAAACATGTCCTTAAACTTTGATTATGCAAGCCCAGATGTCTTTGACTGAATTTTGATTCGTTACTTGCTTGGGTTTCAGCAGAGAACACGTTGCCCCACCCCCAGGAGAACACAGGTTAGTTCCAATGTTATTGATGGATTCTGCACCTATTTTGCGGATGCTGGTGAAGTGTGATGTGCATGCCTCTGGCTGCAGAGCTTTGTCAACTTATCGATGCACTGCCACCTACTCTTGGCCTCTGTCCTTGTGGGGTGCACACTGTCACTGTGGCTGGATAAACTGAGCTCTTGCTTGCTTGTTCTCCATCTTGGTCTATGACACAGTCATCTCATTCATTTTCATTCTCTTATGAGTATGGGCTGGAGACTAGAGGTGGTTTATATATTCTTTCTGTTATATTATTAAACTCAGTGGATTGTTTTACTCAATGTAAAGTGGTAGAATGGCAGTGGTACAATAAAGGGGAGAGTTTATCATTGGGAATCAAATGTCCCTAACTCTATGGCTGTCCTATTTGGCCAGTCTCCTCCGTAAGATCCTTAGGTGAAAATTCGTTGTGCATTGGTGGTCAGCAGGAGAATATTTTATTGCTTGTTGAAACTTTCCCTACTTAAAGGAGGAGGAGAAAGCAAGCAGAAGAGTTTTTGCTGAAGGTCTATGGATAGAGCCTGCTGTGCCTCAGCCCAGGTTATATATCCGTTTGAGAGAAAGAATTGGAAGATGGGAGTTGGGGAGTAGGGTGGGGCTTTCCTTTTAGTTTAGATCATCTCCAGTTTAACCTTAACCTTATTAAACTCTCCTTAGCTCTTAAACCTATGACCTTTGGCTTAGACAAGAGGATTGAAAGTTTGAAGCCATCCTGGAAATACAAGCAGGTTTTAGGCAGCCTGGGCTACATAGTGAGACCCTGTCTCAGAGAGGAAAAAAAACAACAATACAACAAAACCTGACCAATGGCAACACTTTTATTTGAGGAGTCTATCTGACCTAATCCTATGGTGAATTAAGACATTGTTGTCTAGAAACTTTCATTTATTGCCTTCTCTTTGTTGAACTCAATGTTTAGTTTTTCAAATCATGCCAAGCTTTCCTTTGCTATAGAATGAGGAAAAGGGAGCCAAAAACAGTAGTCTCCAAAGTTCTTCCCTTGTAAGGTTGGATAATTGGACTAGAATCCAGTCTTTTAGGGGTTGCAGCGTGGCGGCTTGTTAAACTTTGCCTTTGGTGTTACAATAAATTTGAACTTAAAGAGCTTGGATTGTTTCCTTGACTACATTCCTTATTATGAAATCTACTTGATTCTTAGATTGTACGTTGTGGTCATTTGAGCTTCAGAAGCCTGGGACTGCTTAGTAAGTTCCTTTCCCCACTTCATGTTTGTAATGCTACTGTTTACTAGCTGTCCTATCTTAGGGAAGTTACTTAATATCCTAGTATCCATTTTACAAAAGCAGCAGCTGAGGTTATTTGTCTTAAGGGGAAAGAGATGGACCAGAGTTTTCTCTTAGGGTCTCTTTCTCCTCAGTGAAAGGATCTTGCTGCTCATCTTTTCCAGTGGATGAGGCTAGTAATACACTTATATTCTAAGTAGCCAAATGAAGGGGGCTTCACAATTTATTGCTGGCTGTGCCAGGGGGCACTGCCATTGTGATTCCCACAGCTTTGTCTATCTCCTTTTCCAATTTGTGAATCATGGAGAATTGTTTTATGTGTATTACATATTACACATTTGAGATACATGCTGAAATTAAGGTTTAACAATAGAAAAAGTTTTCCCAAGTTTCTAAAATATGTGCAGTTCAAGTGGGTTGTTATTTTAGCAATTATAAACTGCCTTGGAAAATTCTTGATGAATTTGGATTCATATATCAACTCCTTATTTCTTTATAATCTCTTTTTTCTCCCACCCAAATAAAACAGAACACCCATGCAAAACTACCAAATCATGAGGCAGATTTAAGGTGGGGTATTTTCCATTTTATAGTAGTTCCCGTTGTCTGCAGGAAATACTTTCTATGATTGCCAAGTAGATGCCAGAAGCCATAGACACAATCAAAGCCATAATATACTATTTTCTCCCCGTACATTGAAACCCATGGTAAAATTTAATCCACAAATTAGGCAAAGAGATTAATAGCAATAATGCTCAACTAGCACAGTTGTAACATTATGTTATGTGAATGTGATCTGTTTCTTTTGAGTTAAGACAAATACTAATATTTTCAAACTGTAGTTGACTAGGGTAAGTGAAACCTTGAAGGTGAAACTGGAGATAGGGAGGAACTATGAAGGTTATGGGGACTCTATAGATTATTAAGTTCCTGTGTAAAGCTGATGGGATGCTCATCTTTTTTGTCAAGCCACCTTCATTTTACCCTGAGGTTTTGAAACTGCTGGAGCCAGGAATAGGTAAACAGACACTTGAATAGAATTTTGGTTTAAAGTAAGGGAATAAGTGACAGCTATAATAGTCATACTCAATTCTGTCACCAAAGCTGGAATTTGGGCTGTTTTTATTATTAATTTGTTTTGCTATTAATAAATTCATATTGCTGTTTCCAGTATAAGTGATCCCTTCTAGTATGGAGTTGAAGGATTGAGGAGGGGAGGGGTAGGGTTGGAGCTCTAGCAATCCTCTAGCACTGTTAATCTCCATGGACATTAGTTATATTTTGCCATTGCCAGATTGAGCATCCTGGATGTTCTAAAGTCTGCCAGAATCTTTGAGGGCTGATCTGCCATAGAGCTGAACTGTTTGGTCCCTGTTGCTTACCAATTTGACTTTTAAGATCAAGCTAAGTTAATTGTCTGGGATTGCATTTTCTTCTGTTAAATGTCTACTAGGTATTTACTATTTACTTGGTTGTACCAAAGCATGTGAAAAAAATCATTCATAAATTCTGGCCATGTGCTGCTTCCATCTCAGACTTTAAAACCATCAATTGTTTGAGGCAGTTCTTACCTTAGGTAGCACTTTATTTCTAAATAGCATTTTACGTAGTAGTAAGGCATATTTTCAATAACCTCTTACTCATATAAAGATCAATTTTAATTCTCAATCTCTATTATTGGCTTGGAAAAGGCATGTATATGCTAATAATGGGTAATTTCTATCACATGCATATAAAATGTTTGATATAAATGCTAGGAACTATCTAAAAGATTCCATTTTTAAAAAAATCTGACTCAGACACAAGAAGAAAAGCAGAACCTACCTTTGGAGGTCATGACCCTCGTACAGCTGTTCAGCTTCGAAGCCTCAGCACAGTATTGAAACGCCTCAAGGAAATCATGGAAGGGAAAAGCCAGGTACTGTAGAGGCCTTCGATTTCTTATTAAGCACTTATGGGGATTGTGCCATACCTGCTGAAAATGCCATAATACCACTTAAAAGTTTATCACTCCAGCTGGGCGTGGTGGCGCACGCCTTTAATCCTAGCACTTGGGAGGCAGAGGCAGGCGGGTCTCTGTGAGTTCTAGGCCAGCCTGGTCTACAGAGTGAGTTCCAGGACAACTGGGGCTACAGGGAGACCCTGTCTCGAAAAGACCAAAAAAAAAAAAGTTTATCACTCCAGTTTGGAGCACCATATTTTTTTTTTTTTTTTTTCTTTTACTGTAGAGAAAAGACCAAATATATTAAACTCCTCCAAAGTGCCGACATTGGGAGCACCATATTTTTAACATAAGTCTTAATTTGTTTTCTCGTATTGGTCTAGTGTAGCAACTCTTCCCTTTTATGATTATGCTTTTATTTTGCTTTACTGTTTTTTTTTTTTTTTTGTCTTTTCGAGACAGGGTCTCCTGTAGCCCCGCTGTTTGTGAACTCCTCTGATAAGACCGGGACTGGCTTGACACTCACAAAGATCCAAATGCCTCTGCCTCACTAGGATAGGATTAAAGGCGTGTGCCACCACGCCCGGCTTGCTTTACTGTTTATTAGTCAGTATGTCTACTCCTGTGGTTTCTTCAAGAAGCTTTATTATTTGTGTATAAATAATGTTCAGGTTTCCTTTTGTACCTATAGATGTCTAGTTGGACCTGGTACATTGTTTGAAATTAAAATAAAAATTTTTTTTATTAATTTTATTTCTGTATGTGTATGAATGTACTGTCTGCATGTAGGTTTGTGCACCCGTGTCATGCAATACCGCGGAGGTCAGAAGCGGGCGTCGGATTCCCCTGGAACTGGAGTTCTCCTGGAATTGGAGTTTCAGACGGTTCTCGGCCGCCATGTGGCTGTTGGGGATCGAGCCTGGGTCCTCTGCAAGATCAGTCGGTGCTCTTAACCGCTAGACCATCTCTCCAGCCCCTGAAATTAAAATTTTTATTTTATGTGTATGATTGTTTTGCCTGCATGTATATAAGTGCACTCATGTTGTGCAATGCCCATGGAGGCCAGAAGAGGGCATTGGATTCCCTAGAACTGGAATTATAGATTGTTGTTAGTGGCCATGTGGGTGCTGGGAATTGAACCTGAGTCCTCTGCAAGTGCAGCCAGTGCTCTTAATTTCTAAGCCATATCTTCAGCCCTCATACACTGGTTTTTACAAAAACCTTCCGTCGTTAGTTGTATTATAAATGTCATCATAAGCCCATATGTTCATGAGAATTTGCCACTCTTTCCTGACAATTAGCTTCATTTCTTTCCCTGTCTTTAATGTCTGTCTAAGGTTATTATAACTTTAAAATAAATCTTAGCAGTGGGTAATTTAAGTCCTTCAGTATTTTTCTTCAAGATTGCCTTGGTCATTTTAGCTTTTGACATTCCATCTGAATTTTAAAACTGGCTTTGCATAAGAAACTTCTAATATTTTGTCATTGAAGCTTAATAGTATTTTTAAGAATGCATCACATATTTTTTGTTGTTATAGGATAGCGACCTGAAGCAATACTGGATGCCAGATAGCCAATGTAAAGAATGCTATGACTGCAGTGAAAAATTTACAACGTTTAGGCGTAGACACCATTGCCGACTATGTGGGCAGATTTTCTGCAGTCGTTGTTGTAATCAAGAAATCCCTGGAAAGTTTATGGGCTATACAGGTAAATGCATTTCATTGGTAGCATTAGAATCTCTTAGGGTCCTAACTATGAAATAGTTAAATAGAAGGCCAATATTAAGCCAATTTTTATTTTGGGCTTTATATTTAAGGCAGTGGGATGCAATAATAAGATGCAGCTTTGATTTAAGGAACTTTTTAAATTTATTTTTATTTTATGTGTATGAGTATATTGTGTGCATGCAGGTAGGCACATCCATATTGTGCAATGACCATGGAGATCAGAAGAGGACGTTTGATTCCCTGGAACTGGATTTACAGACAGTTGTTAGCTGCCATGTGGGTGCTGGGAATTGAATCAGGGTCTGCTGCAAGAGCAGCCAGTGCTCTTAACCACTCACTGAGCCATCATTTGAGTCCCTGATTTTTTTTTTTTTTTAATTTATTTCCGTATGTGTTTGAATGTACTGTCTGCATGCAAGTTTGTGCACCTGTGTCGTGCAATGCCGTGGAGGTCAGAAGAGGGTGTTGGATTCCCCTGGAACTGGAGTTCTCCTGGAATTGGAGTTTCAGACGGTTCTCGGCCGCCATGTGGGTGCTGGGGATCGAACCCGGGTCCTCTGTAAGAGCGGTCGGCGCTCTTAACTGCTAGGCCATCTCTCCAGCCCTCGAGTCCCTGATTTTAAGAACTTTATGGTCAAATAAAATAGATGAGAAAGTTCATAAATAGAGTAAAAATTTACTGTCAAAAACTATAGCAGCATTAAAAGTTGTTAGAAAAGATGACTGGAGTAGAAATTTTGTTTATTTTTGCTACTTTGAGACAGGGTCTCCCTGTAGCACCAGCAGGCCTAGAACTCACTATGACGCTAGGCTAACCTCCATCTTAAGAGATCCAAGTGCTTCTGCCTCCCCATTGGTAGGATTAAAGGTGTGAGCCTCCAAGCCCTGCCTTAAAATAGATTTTTTATTTTTATTTTTATTTTTTATTTTTGGTCTGTTTGAGACAGGGCCTCCCTGTAACCCGAGCTATACTTGAACTCACAGAAATCTGCTTGCCTATGCCTCAAGTGCTGGGATTAAAGGCCTGTACCACCAGGCTCAGCTCATAGAGTAGATTTTTAATTTATGTTTCTAGAGAGGTTTTATTCACAAAGTAAAGGTTTTCCTTATGTGATACCTATAGCCTCATTGTCACTAAAAATCCTTCTGGGAGGTGCAAATGATATTTAGCTCCTCCTTCCTTGGTCCCTCCACAAACTGAGCTACAGTTTCATTAAACTACAGTCTGGAAAACCAGATTGTAGGGTACCTCTGGCAGTTCAGCTTCATTTAGTGTAGGTTACCTTTTGGTTTATATTGTAGCCAGTCAACTAAATACTGACTGTTAGAGCTCAGTTTTACCCCTTGAGCTGCAACATTAAATTTGATATTTCTGCCACCATATATCGTATATATTTATCTCAGTTCAGCTTTGTGTTCTTTCTACCATTATGCTATACTGTCAGTATCCATTCTCATACAGATTCCATTTTTTTTTTTTTTTGTCTATAAATTAATAGAAATTTTGTGGTTGTTTTAGAGAATGGCAAATCTCATGGGTGCTACCTTTTATTTTTTCTTGGAGACAGGCTCTCTTTTTTTTTTTTAACTTTAAATTTTATTTTTTTATGTGTTTGAATGTACTGTCTGCATGTAGGTTTGTGCACCCGTGTCATGCAATGCTGAGGAGGTCAGAAGAGGGTGTCAGATTCCCCTGGAACTGGAGTTAAAGATGGTTCTCAGCCGCCATGTGGGTGCTGGGGATTGAACCCGGGTCCTCTGCAAGAGCAGTCTGTGCTCTTAACCACTAGGCCATCTCTCCAGCCCAGAGACAGGATCTCACTATGTAGCCCTCACTGGTCTGGAACTTACTATGTAGGATGGACTGGCCTGCAACTCATAGAGATCTACCTGCCTCTGTCTCCCAGTAATGGGATTAAAGGTGTGTGCCACCACACCCAATAGTGGGTGCTACTTCTTACTTATATTTCAGGATTTGGTTGTGAGTCTCATAGACCTAGAAGCAGAGGCAGGGGCACTAGGAGTTGCTCCTGTGGAGAACTAGAAGTGTCTTCTTGGCACCTAACTCAAGGGTGTCTAGACAAAGCAGAATTTATCTTGGATGAGGTAGAAAGGCTACTAGCTAGCTGTGCTAGTGCTGAAGATCCAGAATTTTAGGATTCAATCTTTATCAGACTCTTCCCACAAATCTCCATTGTTCAGGGTCTCATTTTTTTTTGTAGTCAGTGTCCTCACTCTAATAGCAGACATGCTGTGAGGCTGACACTTCAATTTGTGGTTTCTTTGCTTATTTACTTATTTTGGCTTAAAACAGTAGAAATTTGTTTTCTCACATTTCTGCAGGCCAACAGTCTTAAACAAAGGAGTTGGTTCTGGAAGCTCTGAGGAAGAATCCATTCTAGACTTCTGCCAGCTGTTGATGGTTGCTGACAATCCTTGGTCTTTAGCATGTAGATAGACTGTTACTCTGATTGTTGTCTGTCTGCATTCTTGTCTTTCAATTTGTTTTTAATTTACTCACTTGTGGTTTAAGAATTTTGGATTACATTCTGATTACTCGTGGGGCTGGCAAGTCTGAAATGAGGACTAGCCAACAGGGTGAAAATGCCATAGGATTTCCAGCTAACCATGTTTGTACAGAAATTCCTTTTGTTTCTGGAAAATTTAGTCTTTGTACTTGAGGACTTCAACTAATTGGACAAGATTTACACTATGAAGGTAAGGTACTGTATTTCAGGTCAACTGGGGAGATGACTTACTGGTTGAGAGCACATACTACTTTTGAGGACCTGAGTTTGGTTCCCAGCACTGATGTTGGGTGGCTCAGAACTGTCTGCAACACCAGTTCTAGGGGATCTAATGCTTTTGGCTTTCTTGGGCACCTGCACTTATGTGCACATACTCATACTCATACATACATATACATGTACTTAAAACTAATAAAAATAAAATACAATCAACAATGTTAATAATAAAAAAAAATCAAACTTCATCTACAGTGTTTGATTAGTTTGCTTAGATTGAGCCCTAAGATTAACCATTACAAATGAGAAATATATGCCAGAACAACTGCACATTGAAATCCTGAATATAAAATACTTAGACTATTGATAAATAGAAAAATCAATGAATTTTATACAGTATCAGTAAGTATTAAACTGTTACTGGTAGTAATAGCAGTAACATCTCTGCATTTGTCATTCTAATTACATACATGTCAGTTGCCTCCAGTGAACTGTGAATTCTGAGGGCGGGAGTTGTCTCATAAGTCTTTCTCATTACACAGTTATAAGCATGTGTTCAGCAGTCCTTTGCTGATGAGTGCTCTTTATAGAATGAACATTATTGTGGTCAGGCTTGGCTCTGTTTATTGATTTGATAATTTTAGTTCTTTTTTTAAAATTTTATTTATTTTTGTATGTGTATGAATGTACTATCTGCATGTAGGTTTGTGCACCTGTGTCGTGCAATGCCACGGAGGTCAGAAGAGGGTCTCAGATTCCCCTGGAACTAGAGTTCTGGAATTGGAGTTACAGACGGTTCTCAGCCGCCATGTGGGTGCTGGGGATTGAACCCGGGTCCTCTGCAAGAGCAGTCGGTGCTCTTCACCGCTAGGCTATCTCTCCAGCCCAATTTTAGTTTTAATAGCTGACTGGTTACAGGAGCTTATCCATTATAATCTAACTTACTGTTGTGGTAAAACTTGAAGGTCTTTCTGCTGGAAGTAATTTTACTTCTATATTGTAATTCAGCTCTGGTCAGTCGATCATAATTATCATAGCACATTCATTTCTTCTAGGCTGAAATTCATGTTATAGAGTTTTATTTATCTCATCTGTTGTGATGTTAGAAATTAGTAATGTAAACTAGTGGCCTTTTATTTGATTAAAAATATAGATATATTTTGTTTTTCAGAATTGTATAATAGTTATCTTGAAACGAGACAATAAAAGGCATTTTGTTATACTTGGTAGTAATTATGGAAGCAACATGGTATACTTTTAGAAATATTTGTCACTTAAGATTTTTTAATATCAATAGTAAAATATAATTTGGGTAGTGTTATTAAGTAACTTGTTATTTAGTAAATAATTAAAAGTTAAATACAGTCTTTTGCCACTTAATGGTGGAGTAAGTTCTGAAAAATGTATCTCTAGAAACTTTTGTCCTTGTGTGACCATTATAGAGTATACTTAGGATTACCTAGATAGTATTGGTTTATCACCTCACATGATCCCTCTCTGGTAGGTTTTGAGACAGAACATCCTGTAGCCCATGCTGGCCTTGAATGCCTGATCCTCCTGCCTCCACATATGAAGCAGTGGTATTCTAGGTATGTGGCACTGTCCCCAGCTGTTGCTGCTCCTCCTCCTCCTCCTCCTCCTCCTCCTCCTCCTCCTCCTCCTCCTCCTCCTCCTCCTCCTCCTCTTCCTCCTCCCTCCCTTCCTCCCTCTTTCCCTCCTTTCCTCCTCCTCCTCCCTCCCCCTCCTCCCCCCTTTTCAAGATGGTGTCTCAGTATGTTGCCCAGGCTGTGCTTAAGTTGTCTTCCCACCTCAGCCTTCCAAATATCAACATGGCCTCTCAGAATAGTTAACTTTTATATTTTAGTAAGTAGAAGGAGTATAAAATAATGACAAAAAGCATATCATAATAGGGATAGAAACCAGTGATATAGTTGTTTATCATCAGTTACTCACATACCAAATGTTATGATTATATATGTTGTATGTTTTTATGATTTAGAAGTCAGTAAGTTTATATCAATCTCACCACAAAAGTAATATGCTGCCCTATGTCATTATGATGGCTGCTGTATCACTAGGCAAGAAGAATTTCTCAGTCCCACTATAATCCTACAAGACTACTCTCGTACTATATTTGCTTTCTTTCTCTTTCTTCTTTTTTTTTGGTCTTTTCAAGACAGGGTCTCCTTATAGACCCAGTTGGCCAGTTGGCTTGGAACTTGCTATGTAGACCAGGCTGGCCTTTGGACTCATAGAGATCTGCCTGTCTCTGCCTTGTAAGTGCTGGGATTAAAGGCATGTGCCACCATGCCAGGCTAGTATTTGCTTTCTTAAAATATATTTTCTGGTGGTCTTTATTTGAACACATTTCCTGTTATTAGGGTATCTGTTAACACAGTGATTTAAAATATTTCATTAAGGTACTGATGCTACTTTTCCTTATTTTTTTCTTCCTCTTAGGAGACCTCCGAGCCTGCACATATTGTAGAAAAATAGCCTTAAGTTATGCTCATTCCACAGACAGTAATTCCATTGGGGAAGATTTAAATGCTCTTTCAGATTCTGCTTGCTCTGTGTCTGTACTTGATCCAAGTGAACCCAGAACACCTGTTGGGAGTAGAAAAGCCAGCCGTAACATATTCTTAGAGGATGATTTAGCATGGCAAAGGTACCTGGGTATAATTTTATTTAAACTTAAGAAATGCTTAGTCTCTTGACCTGTATTTTTCATTAAATTTATTTTCTTTGAGTTCTTATCTGCAACTTCACTATTTTCTCCTTTCTATTCAGTTCACTTCCAGAAGCCTCATAGATATTTATAGGCCTGGATGATATGAAGTAATTAAAATAGTGTAAGTGGATGAGAGAAGAATCTTTTTACCTTTCTTATTAACTCTTCTCCTGTGGACACCAAGCACAAATTCATGGCATGTATATAAATATTATCTTTACAGTATTTGTTGATTAGTCAGAAGTCCTTGATATTAGTAATTACAAATATAATCTTTAAGAAAGGAGAGTGCTTTTAAGATCTGCATTTGTTTTCAAATGCAACTAGATTTTTTTTCATTCCAAGGGAATATTTGATGTCTTTATGTTTGAATATGGTATGCTAGCTGATAGTAGATGATACAGACTTTTTCATAGAAGTTACTTAGAATGTTTAGATCAGACAGAATTCAAGGTTAATCAGCTTCTGGGTGTTTTTTTTTTTTTACACCTGTATTTAAAAAAAAAAAAATCAACATCATCAACAACACCTGTATTTAAAAAAAAAAAAAATCAACATCATCTCTTGACCTCACTGTGTAGAGCAGGCTGGCCTGGAACTCACAGAGATCTGCCTGTTCTACCTCCTAAGTGCTGGGATCAAAGGTGTTCACCACCATACCTGGCTTATTTTACTTGGTTAAATAATTTCTTACATATAATGCTATATCTTACTACGTCAAAGAGCTTAGAGTTTCAACTAACATTTTTCTGGTAAGTAACTTTCTTGGTTTCGTCTTAATGAAGTGAGGAATTGATGCCTTGTACATTTAAACAGAAATGAGAAATATATTACAATTGCGTTTAACATGTGAATCCTAGTGACATTAGTAGAGGAAAAAAGGAAGTCATATATCCATATAAGATGCCATTTACATACTGCTCAGAAATATATAAAATGAAGATAAATGCCCAGGGATACAAATGCTAAGGAAGTTTAAAGCAAAACAAGACAGTGGTTTTATTAGTTACATGTCTAATTGCTCTAACAAAATACATGACAAAGCCGGGCGTGGTGGCGCACACCTTTAATCCTAGCACTTGGGAGGCAGAGGCAGGCGGATCTTTCTGAGTTCAAGGCCAGCCTGGTCTACAGAGTGAATTCTGGGACAGCTGGGGCTACAGGGAGACCCTGTCTGGAAAAGACCAAAAAAACAAAAACAAAAACAAAAACAAAAAAACCCAAAAACCTGACAAAAGAACTTTGTACAATACAGGGTTTATTTTGATTTGTAATTCTAGGGGATACAGTCCATCATGGCAGAGAAGGTGTAGCAGGAGGAGCACAAGGTGGCTTCTTACCTTGTGTTCATAGTCAGGAAAAAGGGAGCTATGAATGCCTGTGCTCAGCTCTGCTCCCCCACCCCAGCCTATAGAATGGTATTGTCCACATTTAGAGTGGGCCTCTGCATCCGATTAACCTAATCTAGATAATCCCTCAGAGGTGTGCTCAGAGATTGTTTCAATGAAGATTGTAAATCTCATCCAACTGACAGTCAAGATTAACCGTAGCTGTGATAAACATAAATTTGGTGCTAGGATTAAAGGTGTGCGCCATGATAATGGTTTCATTGGGATTAGGGAAAAGCATGGTATAGGAGAAGGCACTTCAAAGTAGTGGTAGTTGGGTTCTTTTTGTTTTTTTCTCTTAAGTTGTTTGGTGGGTCTTTTGATATTTGTAGCATCATGATTTTTTTTGGTCTTTTTGAGACAGGGTCTGGTCTCCCTGTAGCCGGAGCTGGCCTGGAACTTGATATGTAGATCAGGCTGGCCATGAACTCACAGAGGCATCATGATTTTTCAATACTATACATGCATTTCATAAATTAAAAAAATGATTCTCTGTTTAATAAAAACAATACAAAGTATAAACCTTTAGTTTTACTTTAGTTAGCAGTGCCTTTTAGTTGCCTGTGACCCAGTTATTTGAACTCAGAATTTTGAATATGATTTAATAAAACACATCATATGTGAGATCTTGAGAGATAGAAAATAGACCCACGGTAGAATAATAGCTTGGTTTTAGTGTAGGTTAACAGTTTTAATATTCATTCTCTTTTACTCATCATACCTTGGTATGATATGGATGATAAAGTTCAGAAAGGTTAAGTCATAAACTGAGGCTATCAGTATGGGTAGTAAAGAAGAGAGCCTGCAGGAAGACCTAGGTTTGTGACTCTATGTTGCTATTCTAGTGAGTCTTGGTGACCGATAATAGAATTTTGGAACTCAGATTTCTCATCCAGATCATTTCCATCTTGTATGTGTGATATGGAAAGGAGTTTTGTAAGTCACCCATGCTAGCAAATTTAATATTTTATTGACATTCCATACACTTGAAAATATTATTCTTTTGACATTTAATATATTTCAGATAAAAATTATGTGGTTTCTACCTTGAATAAAAAAAGGACAAAAATTACCAGTAATCTTTTTGTAGGGAAAAATATTTAATTTGCTTTTGAATGTTGAAAGACCTGATTGAAGTTAGATCTGCTATCTCAGATGATCCTAGTATTTTCATATTTTCTTTATAGTTTGGTTCATCCAGACTCCTCAAATACTGCTCTTTCAACAAGACTTGTATCTGTTCAAGAGGATGCTGGGAAGTCTCCTGCTCGAAACAGGTAAACTGCCAATGAAAAATCCGTGTCTGGTTTTATGTCTATGGTGAGAACAAACACAAGAGGTGAGATGATCATATAATTTCTTAGCTCTAAAAGCTCTTTAGGCTGTTGTTTCTTTTTTTGTTTTAGTTCTTTCTTTCCTTTGGTGGCTCTGTCACATGTTCACCACTGGTTTCAGATATTGGAGCTAAACTATCCTTTGTCTTCTCATTTAGTAAAATGGCCTGAAGGATATGAGAGAATGAGGCTTGTGAGCACTTTGTGAAAACAAAACAGAGTAGGAAGATCTCAAGACTGAGCACACTTGGCCTGGAATAATAAGAGGTCTTATGTACCTGTAGTGGAGTGTCTTGGAAGGAATGAATTGTCAGTACATTTTCATTTAGTCTAAGTGAAATGAGGAGCTATTGGATTACTTTTTTCTTAATTTTAATTGCTTTGTAAAAATTCAAAATCATGACCAAAAAAAAAAGCCGGGCGTGGTGGCGCACGCCTGTAATCCTAGCACTCAGGAGGCAGAGGCAGGTAGATCTTTGTGAGTTCAAGGCCAGCCTGGTCTACAGAGTGAGTTCCAGGACAGCTGGGGCTAGAGGGAGACCCTGTCTCGAAAAGACGAAAAAAAAAAAAAAAAAATTCAAAATCATACAAGGGTTTTAAGAACAGGGAAATAAAATGCTTATAAGTTACTCATTAAGAATTATTTAAATTTTGCCTATTTTGGCACATTTTGTATAATACATATTCTTTTCAAACCATTCAAGAGTTATGTAGTCATCATCATTGAAATACTTTTTCAGTTGAAGTGTAAAACGCATGTATGTGTTCACACACACAAAGATTCTGACAAAAAAATCACCAACAGCTAAAAAAATTTTTTTTGTTAATAGATTAAAAAAAACCAAATATTTGAGACAGGGTCTTGCTGGCCTGAGTAGCCTAGGTTGGCCTCAAATGTATATAATCCTGACAGCTTTCTGAGGGCTTGTATTGTAGGCATGAACGACTATAACCAACTTAGAATCTATTTTTCTTTATAGCAGATTTTAGCTTCACAGCAAAATTGAACAGAAAGTAGAGAGTTCCTTTTTCTTTTCTGTTATCACACATGTATAACTTTCACTACTGTTAATATCCAGGACCAAAGTAGTGCTTTATTTATTTATTTATTTATTTATTTATTTATTTATTTATTTATTTATTTATGTTTTTGAGGTAGGGTTTCTTTGTAGCTCCAGCTGCCTGGAAATTGCTATGTAGACCAGGCTGGCCTTGATCTAACAGAGATTCACCTGGCTCTGTCTCCTGAGTGCTGAGGTTAAAGGCATTTTCTACCATGCCCAGCTGGTACATTTATTAAAATCAGTGAATCTACATTAAAGCATCATCATTCAAAATCTGTGGTTTGTATTAGGATCTATTCTTGGTATCGTATTTTGTATGGGCTTGCACAAATGCATAATGACTTCTATTCACCACTGTAACATTGCACAGGATAGTTTAGTGCCCTAAATATTGGCTGTGTTTCACCTACTCATTCTGTCCTCTCCCTAACACATGATAATCTCTGGACCTTTTCTTGTTTTTATAGTTTTACCTTTTCTAGAATACATATTGTTGGAAGGATACAGCATGTATATAGAATGTGCAGAGTGGCTTCTTCAGCTTTGTAATGTTTCCTTCATGTCTTTGCATGGCTTACTGCTTATTTCTTGTTACTGCAATATTCCATTTGTAGATATACCATAGTTTTATAACTTCACATACTGAAGGACATTTTGGTGGTTTCCACATTTCTTGGTAATTACAGGATAACTGTGAACATCTGTATAACTTTTTTTTTTTTTTTTTTATATAACTTAAGGTCATTTGGTAAATGCCATGAGAAAAGCATGTTTAGTTTTATAAAGGATTACCAGACTGTCTTCCAGAGTGGCATTGTCATTTGGCATTCCCACCAGCAATCATGGAGAGTTATTTTTCCTCCACATCATTGCCAGGGTTGCCAGTGTTTTGTAATAGGTGTATTGGTATCTCATAATTGTTTTATTTTTCCATTTTCTAATAGGAAATTGAACATGTTTTATGTGCTTACTTCCATGTATATATCTTCTTCACAAAGGTATCTATCAAAGTCTTTTGCCCACTTTGTAATCACTTTATTTTTTAATTGCTGAATTGTAAGACTTCTTTGTAAGTATGGGTCTGTGGACAAAACTCCTGTATTAAACTGCACTCCCAAAGGGCTCAGACCATTGCAGAAGAGAGGGCAGAAAGATGGTGAGAGTCGGGTGAGGTGCATGACCATATGGAAATAGAATCATACAGGCTTTGGGGACCCTGTTCATATGAACCTACGACAGTGGTGTCAGCATGCACAAGGGCCGTGCAAACTGCAGCAGACAAAAACCCAGCACAGAATTTGGGAAGTGGGCAGCAGGTCCCAATCTTAGCAGAACTGTTGGCAGCTGATTAGTGTTGGGTGAGGAAGAGCTAGGGACTCTGGATAGGCTGACAAGACCTCAGTGGATGAATTTACACTGAGGAACATCTGGGGACACTAACCTGACACAGTAGGGTTTGGTACAAATGACAGAGTATATGAATTCTGGGGGTGGGGGAAGCTGTGGAAGCTGTGCTAATGGGAAGGTGATTAAGATTATTTGAGATGTTCTGTATGAAATATACAAAACTTTAATAAAAAGTTTTTTGTATATTTTGAAAAAGTCTTTTATCAGATGTGTTATATGCAAATACTTTCTTGGTGGCCTGTCCTCTCATATTCTTGTAATTGTCTTTTGTATAACCTGAACACTTAATTTTGGACTATGCCTTTGGTGGCATATCTACATAGTTATCACCATATCCAGGGTCATCTAGGTTTTCTTATATATTATCTTGTAGACATTTTGTTCTGTACTTTATCCTTTGGTCTTTTGAATCATAAGAGTTAATGTGACATGTGTAAGACCATTGTTTACATTTAGCTTTTTTAATTTTATTTATTAATTTTATTTATTTCTGTATGTGTATGAATGTACTGTCTGCATGAAAGTTTGTGCACCCGTGTCGTGCAATGCCGTGGAGGTCAGAAGAGGGTATCGGATTCCCCTGGAACTGGAGTTCTCCTGGAATTGGAGTTTCAGACAGTTCTCGGCCACCATGTGGGTGCTGGGGATCGAACCTGGGTCCTCTGTAAGAGCAGTCGGCGCTCTTAACCGCTAGACCATCTCTCCAGCCCCTACATTTAGTTTTTGTATGTGTGTTATCCATTTGTTTAGTATCATTTATTACAAAAAAAAAATCATCTTTGCTCCATTTTATTGCTTTTGTTCCTTTGTCAAAGATCAGTTGATTCTGTTGTGGGGGTCTGTTCCTAAACTGTTCTGTTTTATTCATGTTTGTCTGTTCTTTTACCAATATCATACTATCTTGATAAATGTAGTTTTTTTTTTTCTTGGTCTTTTTGAGACAGGGTCTCCTTTTAGTCCCAGCTGGCCTGGAGTTCGCTCTGTAGACCAGGCTGGACTTGAAATCACAGAGATCCGCCTGCCTCTGTTTCCCAAGTGCTGAGATTAAAGGCGAGTTTACCATACCCAGACGATAAATGTAGTTTTATAGGAAGTTGTGAATTCAGGAAATGTCAAGTCTCAAACTTCTGTTTTGATCCTTTAATATTACAACACTTTGTTTACTATTTAGTGATTTTTGGCTTTCCTTATAATCTTTAGAATCTTTTTTGCAATATCTGAAAAATAACTTGCTTAGCTTTTGACCAAGATTGCACTGAATCTGGAGATTAAGTTTGGAAGAACTAACAAATTCATGTTGAATCTTATTTACTTATTTTTATAATGCTGGGGCTTGAACCCAGGGCCCTGTGCATGCTAGGCAGGCACTGTGCTCTGCCCTTCCCCAGCCTTTGACAGTGTTGACTTTTGTTTTTTAATTTTTTTAAATTTTATTTATTTTCGTATGTGTATGAATGTACTGTCTGCATGTAGGTCTGTGCACCTGTGTCGTGCAGTGCTGCAGAGGTCTGAAGAGGGTATTGGATTCCCCTGGAACTGGAGTTAAAAATGGTTTTCAGCTACCACGTGGGTGCTGGGGATTGAATCTGGGTCCTCTTCAAGAGCAGTCGGTGCTCTTAACCACTAGGCCATCTCTCCAGCCCTGCTAATATGTTTTTTTTTAAATTTCTAATTTATTTATTCATTGCTATAGTACAGTGAGGTGATGAACTCTTTTTTTTGAAAGAAAGAGGAGGGAGGGAGAGGGGGAAGAAGGAAAGAGAAAGGGAGAAAGAAAGGAAGGAAGGAAGGGAGGGAGGGAAGGAGCGAGGGTGGGAGGTGATGAACTTTTGTTTTTTTAATTTTTTTTTTTTTTTATTTTATTTATTTCGGTTGTGTATGAATGTACTGTCTGCATGCAGGTTTGTGCACCCGTGTCGTGCAATGCCGCGGAGATCAGAAGACGGTCTCGGATTCCCCTGGAACTGGAGTTCTCCTGGAATTGGAGTTTCAGA
>VZQC01015508.1:4270742-4290734 GCA_009823505.1 Rhizomys pruinosus
CATATCTACATAGTTATCACCATATCCAGGGTCATCTAGGTTTTCTTATATATTATCTTGTAGACATTTTGTTCTGTACTTTATCCTTTGGTCTTTTGAATCATAAGAGTTAATGTGACATGTGTAAGACCATTGTTTACATTTAGCTTTTTTAATTTTATTTATTAATTTTATTTATTTCTGTATGTGTATGAATGTACTGTCTGCATGAAAGTTTGTGCACCCGTGTCGTGCAATGCCGTGGAGGTCAGAAGAGGGTATCGGATTCCCCTGGAACTGGAGTTCTCCTGGAATTGGAGTTTCAGACAGTTCTCGGCCACCATGTGGGTGCTGGGGATCGAACCTGGGTCCTCTGTAAGAGCAGTCGGCGCTCTTAACCGCTAGACCATCTCTCCAGCCCCTACATTTAGTTTTTGTATGTGTGTTATCCATTTGTTTAGTATCATTTATTACAAAAAAAAAATCATCTTTGCTCCATTTTATTGCTTTTGTTCCTTTGTCAAAGATCAGTTGATTCTGTTGTGGGGGTCTGTTCCTAAACTGTTCTGTTTTATTCATGTTTGTCTGTTCTTTTACCAATATCATACTATCTTGATAAATGTAGTTTTTTTTTTTCTTGGTCTTTTTGAGACAGGGTCTCCTTTTAGTCCCAGCTGGCCTGGAGTTCGCTCTGTAGACCAGGCTGGACTTGAAATCACAGAGATCCGCCTGCCTCTGTTTCCCAAGTGCTGAGATTAAAGGCGAGTTTACCATACCCAGACGATAAATGTAGTTTTATAGGAAGTTGTGAATTCAGGAAATGTCAAGTCTCAAACTTCTGTTTTGATCCTTTAATATTACAACACTTTGTTTACTATTTAGTGATTTTTGGCTTTCCTTATAATCTTTAGAATCTTTTTTGCAATATCTGAAAAATAACTTGCTTAGCTTTTGACCAAGATTGCACTGAATCTGGAGATTAAGTTTGGAAGAACTAACAAATTCATGTTGAATCTTATTTACTTATTTTTATAATGCTGGGGCTTGAACCCAGGGCCCTGTGCATGCTAGGCAGGCACTGTGCTCTGCCCTTCCCCAGCCTTTGACAGTGTTGACTTTTGTTTTTTAATTTTTTTAAATTTTATTTATTTTCGTATGTGTATGAATGTACTGTCTGCATGTAGGTCTGTGCACCTGTGTCGTGCAGTGCTGCAGAGGTCTGAAGAGGGTATTGGATTCCCCTGGAACTGGAGTTAAAAATGGTTTTCAGCTACCACGTGGGTGCTGGGGATTGAATCTGGGTCCTCTTCAAGAGCAGTCGGTGCTCTTAACCACTAGGCCATCTCTCCAGCCCTGCTAATATGTTTTTTTTTAAATTTCTAATTTATTTATTCATTGCTATAGTACAGTGAGGTGATGAACTCTTTTTTTTGAAAGAAAGAGGAGGGAGGGAGAGGGGGAAGAAGGAAAGAGAAAGGGAGAAAGAAAGGAAGGAAGGAAGGGAGGGAGGGAAGGAGCGAGGGTGGGAGGTGATGAACTTTTGTTTTTTTAATTTTTTTTTTTTTTTATTTTATTTATTTCGGTTGTGTATGAATGTACTGTCTGCATGCAGGTTTGTGCACCCGTGTCGTGCAATGCCGCGGAGATCAGAAGACGGTCTCGGATTCCCCTGGAACTGGAGTTCTCCTGGAATTGGAGTTTCAGACGGTTCTCGGCCGCCATGTGGGTGCTGGGGATCGAACCCGGGTCCTCTGTAAGAGCGGTCGGCGCTCTTAACCGCTAGGCCATCTCTCCAGCCCCAGTGATGAACTTTTGAATCCTGCTTTTGAAACCTTATATTCTTTTGTAATCCTGTATCCTGCAACCTTGTTATAATCACTTATTTGCAGGATTCTTTTGGTCAGTTTTGGATTTTTCATGCTACCAGCAACCAGTTTTATTTAATCATGCTGCATATCTTGGATAAACCCTACTTGGTCGTGGATATAATTTTTGTATACATCTCTTTCTTCTTCATGTAGTAACTACAGGGAATTAAAAAATGACTAACAGTTTGATGCATGTACGTAGTACATTCTGATCAAACTCCTCCCCTCCCCATTCTTCCTTCTCTCCCTCCCATTTTCATATCTTTTTGTTTTATTTTTTGTTTTGTAACCCACCGAATTTAACCATGGCAACCCCAAGAGCATGGGTGTGGTGCTTTCTACCAAAGATAGGTGATGACTCCCAAGAGAGGCTTTTTCTTTGTTAGTCACTGTGAGGACCTGGTAGAGTTCCTGGAAATAAAACCAACAAAATTTCTTTTCTTTTCTTTTCTTTTTCTTTTCTTTATAGTTTATTATTTTATTTTTTCTCTTCTCTTCTCTTTTCTTTTTCAGATGATAGGCTTTGCTAATTGAATGTATATAAAACCAGAAAGGGACATCAAAATGACTCAGGTTTTTAACCTGAGGAGTTTAAGGATCATATTACCGTTTGTTGAGCTGAGGAGGATGGGAGCGGGAATGGGTGGGTAACAGTCTGGTTTAGACTTGTTGAATTAGAGATAACCTCTAGGCAGCCAAGGCAGATGTCAAATAGATGGTTGGATTTAGAGGAGAAGTATTGGTTGGGGATATAAATTTGCATATTGTCATCATATGAATGGTATTTAAAGCTGTGACTCTGGATATAGACCATTAAGAGAATGAGTGTGAAAAGAAGAGAAATAGAACCAAGGACTTAGATTGGGAGGTGAAGAGGAGCCAGAGGAGACTGAGATGGAGAGGCCAGTGAGGTGAGGTGAAAGCCAGAAGGGTTTTTGTATTAGCAGCTAAGTGAAGAAAGGTGTGTGTGTGTGTGTGTATTAATAATGATATAATAAGTGAGTTAAAATTGAGCATTGGATATGAAATAACATTGGTGACCATAGCAGACAATTTCAGTGGATTGCGTGGAGTTCAGGAGAAAGAAAAGCTAAAATAATTGTAGTTGGGAATTTTGGAATAATGAGAAGGAGGGAAATGTAGCAGAGGGACAATTTTTTGAAAGGTAAGACAAATCACAGTACCCTATGGGCATGTGCACAGTTACAGAGATGTGCTGGTTTATGTCTCCCTGTACTTTCAGTTAATGCTAAAATTCATGAAAGTCTGTAATTAGGACAGATATAATTTAGTTAATAAATGCTACCTCAGTCAATAAATGCTAGCTATCTCAATACATTTTAGGCAGCCTTCTTGTCATTACATATTTATTAGAGCTTTTGGTTGCAAAGCTAATTAATTTTCTTTCATTCTTTTTTTGCCACTATTCAAATGCATGCAAGGATTGTTAGACTGTTAGAGAAGCAGGATCATGAATGAATATACTCACTGGGAAACAGATTTAAATTATTTGAATAAGACGTAATGACAATCTTAATGAAAGAATAAGTCAAGAAGTGAATAACTGATTATTTTAAAAGATTACATAGAAGCTTTTTGATAGCAGTGATTTCTCGTTAACAAATATTGATGACTCTGATAAACCAGTGAATAGTTTTTAAGATATTTTTGTCTTTATACTACACAGAGGATGAATTTTCATTTGAGACCTATAGGTTTTGAATGGCATTTCTTACACTTATTAGACTTACTTTAGATACATTTCTTTATCCATTTTTCCCAATTTAATTTTTTAACATTTATAATATATTTATTGTTATTGTTTATGTGTGTGCATGTGTACATGTCTGGGTATGGAGGTTAGAGAAGAGCTCTCATAGCCACTAGGCGGGTTCTGAGGATTGAATTCAGGTCATTAGGTTTGGTACTGAGCCACCTCACTGGCCCCTAATTCTTGATATTTTTAATCTGTAAAATGGAGCTAATAATCCCTACTCCATAGAATGCCATGAGGAGTAAAGGAGGAAAAAATATATGTATATATAATTTATCTCAGTAAATAAGTTACATAGTGTATAATACACAGATGTTTCTGCTTTTCATCCTTTTGAAGCTGAAGTTAGATTTCTTTTTTTTTTTTTTTTTTTTGTATTTTAGTCCCAGCTGGCCTGGAGCTCGCTCTGTAGACCAGGCTGGCCTTGAACTCACAGAGATCTGCCTGCCTCTGCCTGCTTCTGCCTCCCGAGTGCTGGGATTAAAGATGTGCGCCACCATGCCCGGCCCTAGATTTCATTTTTTTCCGGTTGTAGACACTAACTGAATGAAAAATAAAAGCTTGCTTTATGTTATTGATATTCTACTTGTAAGTCATTTTCTGATTACTTTGCTTAGAGGCAAAAGTAAGGATACATGTGAGTACTTATAATGAGAGAAAACAAATTTCCCACACCTTTTTACTGATGAACTAGATATATAATAGTATTTGAAGACAGTACTTTAATCGTATGTCTAGTAATGATAGAAAAGGAATTTTTTCTTGAGCCATAATGTCATGCCTCATTGGGATTCAAAATTAGAATTCGCTATCATCAGATTCATTACAAAATATTCAACTGTTAGACTGATTCTTCTTAGTTCCTGGGCTATGTAAAGACAGGGGTAGGCTTGATTTGGCTTATGGTCATAATTATTTTTGACCCTGATAAGCAAGATTATTTTTCCATACAGTTATTATTTTTCTCAGTTAGTAAAAATTTACAAGAGGACTTTGTGCTTATTTCCTTTGAAATATTACCAGTATGCAAGCTATATAATTATTTTCCTGTAGTCTTTGAAACTATCTTCAAATTATTTTAGTGGCAAGTAAATAGGTATCTGTCCCCACTTTTCTCCAGGAATAATATCTATAACCATCATATCTACTTTTCAGAGTCTCCTTAGCAATGGCATGTAAACATTTAAGTATGAATTTTCATTGTAATTCTGTTTGGTGATGAAGAACTTACAATTGTGATTTTACCTTTTGTTTTTATTTCCAGATCAGCCAGCATTACTAATTTATCACTGGATCGATCTGGTTCTCCTATGGTACCTTCTTATGAGACATCCGTCAGTCCCCAGGCTAACCGAACGTACGTTAGGACAGAGACCACTGAGGATGAACGCAAAATTCTTCTGGTACCAGACCAATATCTGACATATTGATAGTTTTGAGCATAGAGGATACTGATATATATATTTTTTTCCTAAACACAAAAATGAACTAATCAGCTAGGCATGGTAGTGCATGCCTGAAATCCTAGCACTGGGAAAACCGAGACAGGAGGTTCTAAAGTTGGAGGCCTGCCTGGGCTAAATGAACCTTGTCTTATAAAACAAACAAACATTTTATCAGTTAACCAGGGCAATAATTAGTGTAACTTTTTATTTCCTAGGATTGCCTGAAAAATTAGTTAAGTGTTCTTTCTGCTCTCATTGTATTAATATTTTCTTTACCTATTTCATTTAGCAAAATCAGAATTTATTTGCCCAATCTAAGAGAACTGAACTTGAAACTAAATTCTAGCTTG
The DNA here is from genome assembly GCA_009823505.1 of Rhizomys pruinosus. Classification (NCBI taxonomy): domain Eukaryota; kingdom Metazoa; phylum Chordata; class Mammalia; order Rodentia; family Spalacidae; genus Rhizomys; species Rhizomys pruinosus. Next base: position 4,276,159 of record VZQC01015508.1, read on the forward strand.
CTTAAATGTTGATATATATATATATATATATATATNAGGGTCTCCCTGTAGCCCCAGCTGTCCTGGAACTCACTCTGTAGACCAGGCTGTCCTTGAACTCACAGAGATCCGACTGCCTCTGCCTCCCAAGTGCTAGGATTAAAGGTGTGCTCCACCACACCCAGCTGAGATATATTTCTTATATGCATGGAAAACTTAAGAAATTTAATTCTATGTTTATTTGAAATAATAGGTTGGTTTTTCAGTTTATATGTAAAATACTGTGTTTAATCCTAAGACTAACTCAAAGATGGTAGAAATGAGATCAGTGGGAAGATCTTTACTAATGATAGTAATTTTTTAGTAATAAAAATGTGTCAAATGTTTAATACAGCTGAATGTCATAGAAAAATTTATAGGGGCTAGAGAGATGGCTCAGTGGTTAAGAGCACTGACTGCTCTTGCAGAGGACCTGGGTTTGATTCCCAGAACTCAAATGGCAGCTAAGAACTGTCTTTAAGCTGGGTGTGGTGGCACATGCCTTTAATCCCAGCACTTGGGAGGCAGAAGCAGGTGGGTCTCTGAGTTCAAGGCCAGCCGGTTCTACAGAGTGGTTTCAGGACAGCTGGGGTTACAGGGAGACCCTGTCTCAAAACACTCCCCCCCCCCAAAAAAGAAAATTTTATAAAATAGGAGGATCATTAATAGTGAGGGATTTGGGAAAGGCTTCCAAAGGGCTTGGGCTTCAGAGGCCAGAGTTGGTTTTTGTAGGCAAAAAAAGAATGTGAATCTTATTTAAAGGTGTTGTAAAGGCATAGGATTATGACTAAGCAAAGCATTTTCCATGGACAGAAGTAGAATTTATTAATTGAGACGGAGTTTAAGTTGGAGTCTATCTATGGTCAGTGGGAATAGACACTGGGTCTGCCTAGTGAGAGGGGATGAATTCATTCTTTCATTACAAGTTGAACAATGTCAAAAGTTTTATTGAGTAGAAAGTAATTCACCAAAGGCTTTTCTTTAGAAAAATTCACTGGGCAGTTGAGATTGGTTAGAATCTGTGGTGTGGAGACTGATATCTTAGATTGATGTGATTGATAATAATCAATCTCTCTCTACCTTGCACCATCTCCAAATAAGTTTTGCCTTAACTAAGAGAAAAGTAATATGTGCCATTGACTGAAAAGAGGAGCACTTGGGATCCTTTGTTTTGAAGAGAAAAAAGCTGTGCTTGGAATTGAGTTAAATTCAAGCTGTTTCTCATGTATTTACTAAATTACAGCTTCTGTGAAGAGATCCAAACAAGTTCCTTTTATGATCTTAAAATCATAAGGTATCTAGCATCCCTCTTAAGGGCAATTTCTTGCATTTATTGTAATCACAGGACAGTGCTCAATTAAAGGATCTTTGGAAGAAAATCTGCCATCATAGTAGTGGAATGGAATTTCAGGACCATCGTTACTGGCTGAGAACACATCCCAACTGCATTGTAGGAAAGGAATTAGTCAATTGGCTAATCAGAAATGGACACATTGCTACAAGGTATTGTAATTTTAAGAAAGAAATTATAAGTATTTATTAACTATTAATTTTAATTATTAATTAGGATATATATTTGAAGATATAAGGGTAACATTTCTTTGTGAGTGAGGTGCTGTTTTAGGTTTTTGGTGTTTTTGGGGGAGCTAGCTGGTCAAGTTTTCTCCCTTCTGGTGAGAATATTTGCAAGGAGCCAGATGGGGGTATAATTTATGATATTAAACACAAAGGACTTGGGGCTCATGCACTGAATGAATAGGAAAAGACACTTGCCCCCAGGTATGATGACCTTAGTTTGATCCCCAGAACTCACAGTGTACTAGAAGAGAATTAGCCGGGCATGGTGGCGCACACCTTTAATCCTCGCACTCGGGAAGCAGATGGAGGCAGATCTTTGTGAGTTCAAGGCCAGCCTGGTCTACAGAGCAAGTTCCAGGACAGCTGGGGCTACAGGGATACCCTGTCTCAAAAAAAGACCTCCCCCAAAGAAAAGAATTCTCAAAAGTTGTCCTTTGTCAGTTTCCCCTACCTTCTACTAACTAAAGGTTAAAAGAAAACCCCCAGAAGCTAGGGAGATGACTTAGTAAATATTTGCCTCACAGTCATGCAGTCATGAGGAGCAGAGTTTGGATCCCTAGCACCCATGTAAAAAGCCGAATGCAGCGGTATAGTCCTGTAATCCCAGTGCTGGGGAGGCAGAGACCAGAGGATTGCATTCCTGGACAGCCAGTTTAGGTGTAATTGGTAAACTCTGTCTCAAACAATAAGGTAGAGTGCAATTGAAGAAGACCCTTAATGTTGACCTCTGGCCTCCACATGTACTTATATACATTCATCCCTATCCCCCAAACTAAACATCTAGCAGTAGTAAAACAGGATGTGCAAGTGTAGCTGGAGCTTAAGGTCAAAGGAGTCTCCTGCCACTGTTCTCTAATCTAACATTGCAACTTATGTTGAGAATTTGGTCTATAGCCTGTCCTAGTCTGTCTCATAAGTTGTATGTAAAAAAAGAATAACAGATATGTCCTGCTGCCTTTTAAACTAACATCTACCTTTTGTTACTTGCTCAGACAAGCTTGCTGCTCCTCTCATGAGGGGAGAAAACAGTTAAAGGAGTTTTAAACAGGGAACCTCTGGGTCCCAATTTTGGTTGTATCTCTTTTTTAGTTTTGTGTCTTCAGTCAAATTTTTTAGTCTCTTTGATACTTAGACTCCTTCATTCCAGTGAAGGGGAACTATTTGGTATTATAAATAAGTTGTAGTTATTGAACAGTGTTGTCTAAGTGCTTTGTAAATTGCGAAATGACAAAATATGTATTTATGTAGTTCATATTTCTGTAATACTTGGTAGTGCCTTCTCATTAAGACTGAGCTCTTTTGAGTGTAAGATCCATGCCACTGTCACTTTACTCTGTTAAGGATGGATGTGAATGCACTGTGTAGTCAGTAAATGCTTACTGTGTTGAAAATTACCTTAGTTTTTGGACTACATTTCCAGTAGTTTACTAATGGTACCTAGAAGAGCTTAATTTGTTTCAAGTATCCCTTGTTTTATCCCTTATGTATCCAAAGAGCATTTGACATTTCATCTTTGATTAGAAACTAAAAAAAAAAATTGAGGTAGTGTTTTATCATGTACCCACACAACTACTTTTGATTGAGATCTTAAAGCTTTTCAATTTTCTTGGTCTTGATTTAGGGCACAAGCTATAGCAATTGGACAAGCAATGGTTGATGGACGTTGGTTGGATTGTGTCAGTCATCATGACCAGCTTTTTAGGGATGAGTATGCACTGTACAGACCACTGCAGGTACTTTGGTAGCTTATTGCTGATGAGATGTAGTAGCTTGTTTTGAAGTCTTTTCATTTTTTATATACTTTTATTATTTTTATTTTTTGTGTATGAATGTATTGCTTGCATGTAGGTAGGTGCACTGTGCCTTGCAGTGCCCACAGAGGTTGGAAGAGGGTATTGTATCCCCTGGAACTAGAGTTATGGATGGTTAGTGTCCTAGTCTGTCTTCCATTGCTGTGACAAAACACTCTGACTACACCAACTTGGGGAGGAAAGGGTTTATTCAGCTTACATCTCCTGGGTCACAGTTCATCACTTAGGGAGCCCAAGACAGGAACTCAGGGCAGGAACCTGGAGGCAGGAGCTGAAGCACAGGCCATGGAGGAATGCCGTTCACTGGCTTGCTCCTCTGGCTCATGCCCAGCCTGCCCTCTTACACCGTACACAACAACCTGCCCAGGGTGGCACTACTCATTGTGGGCTGGGCCCTCCCACATTGCCTGACAATCAAGACAATACTCCACAGATGTGGCCACAGGCCAATCCAATGGAGCCAATTCCCCAATTGAGGCTCCCTCAACCCAGGTGTGTCAAGTTGACACTAAAGCTATCCAGCACAAATGACCCCTTGTCAACTTGACACACAAAACACATCACTATTAAACCACCACCTTTCCAGTTCTTATCCCCAAAGTATGATGTTAACATTAATCACAACCTAAGACAGTACAACCTTAAAAGCCCCACAGTCCTTAAAATGTCCAAACACTTAAAAGTTCACAGTCTATTAAAAGTCTCTTAACTGTGGGCTGCTGTAAAATCCAAAACAAGTACTGTCTTATTTCAAAGGGAAGAATCAGGCACTCTCAAACAAAACCTAAGTCCAGCAAAGTAGCTCAAGGCTGGACACCTGGGATTCACTCACGATCTTCTGGGCTCCAAAGGGTTTCGGCAGCTCCCCCTCTCTGACTCTGCCATCCGTGGCACACACAGCTCATCTCGCAGGCCCAGGCCGACTCCATTCCACACCTGCCGCTGCTCTTGGTGGTCGTCCCATGGTCCCGGCATCTCCAAAAAGCTGGGGTCGCCACTGAAACTGAGGCAGCACCTTCACCAATGGTCTCTTCTGACCTCTCCTGGTGCAAAGCCTCAGCTTCTCTCCATGACCCCTGCAATCCTGGGGTCTTCACTGCAACCGAGGTGCACTTCCACCAATGGTCTTTCCTGACCTCTCACAGTGCCAAGCCTCGGCTGCTCTCTGTGACCCCCTCAAATTTCAACACCAGAACCATATAGGAGACTCTTACACACTACCAAGTCCTGCTTCTGGCTTGAGATGGAGGCTCAGGCCCCTTCTGGATCACAGCTTCTGTGTGCTGACCCTGAAGAAATTCTTCCCAGAAGATTTCACCACAGTGATGCTGGTCTCTTGTTACTTACAGCTGATTTTTCAGCCCCAGCTAACCAGCATCAATTGTCCCAGTACAACAAAGATTTCACTTCAGGTTCTGGTCTCTTGTTACTTACAGCTGATTCTTCAGCCCCAGCTGACCAGAACCCACAGATTACACAGTCCTGATGATCTCTGCTCCCCTTTGAAACTAGAAACTTCACAAGCCAGGCCTCCATCTTCTACAACTCCTTCAGCAAAACTGCTCCAAGCTCCACAGCAACGATCTTTAGGCATTCAATGATCTTCCCAGCCCAAAGTTCCAAACGCCTCCACAATCCTTCCCCAAAACACCAAGGTCAGGTCTGTCACAGCAATACCCCACTCTTCTGGTACCAATTTCTGTTCTAGTTTGTCTTCCATTGCTGTGACAAAACACTCTGACCAACACCAACTTGGGGAGGAAAGGGTTTATTCAGCTTACATCTCCTGGGTCACAGTTCATCACTTAGGGAGCCCAAGGCAGGAACTCAGGGCAGGAACCTGGAGGCAGGAGCTGAAGCACAGGCCATGGAGGAATGCTGTTCACTGGCTTGCTCCCCTGGCTCATGCCCAGCCTGCCTGCCTTATACGGGTACACAACAACCTGCCCAGGGTGGCACTACTCATTGTGGGCTGGGCCCTCCCACATTGCCTGACAATCAAGACAATACTCTACAGATGTGGCCACAGGCCAATCCAATGGAGCCAATTCCCCAATTGAGGCTCCCTCAACCCAGGTGTGTCAAGACACTAAAGCTATCCAGCACAGTTAGCCACCATGTGGGTGCTGGAAATTGAACCTGGGTCTTGTGTAACTGCTTCTGTTAACTGCTGAGCCATCTCTCCAGATCTGAAGTCTTTTTTTTTCCCCATCGGTGGAAATAAAAAGTATTTAAAGCAGCTACTTAAATTCTTTTTAATAACACTTAAACTCAGTGCTCAGGAAATGCTCTACTGTTGAGTTACAGCTCGGCCCTAATGTTTTCTTCTTCTAACATCTATTTATTTAGTAGAGTACAATGATGAAAACCTCCTTTTTTAGGATCAAACACTAGTAATTTGGCATGGCTTTTCTTAAGCTTGGCTTTCTGATATGTAATTACTTGTCATTTAATTTTAATGTTTTCCAGACTTTCTTTCTCTGTATTCTTTAGAATGGACAGTGAATAAAATATTCCCTGTAACAAGAGGATTGAAAAATTTAATGTTATGTGATAGGTTTTAATTCTGTAGGATTATTAAATTGTATGCCTGCAATACAGAAATGCCACATGGCATTGCCTGAACAAAGACAGCATGACACTTTGGCGTTGGTTAGAGCCAGGAGTGTGCCAGATGTGTTCTGAGAGCTTGTGCTTTTTGATTTTTCTCAGAACTGTTTTCAATGGACTTGTGCTGTCTTTTATTTAAACACCATATCCCATATCCCATGTGTCTTGGGAAAGGAAAAGAGGAACTTATCAGAAGACTCTTCTTTTCTGACTGAGACTAACATGGAATAGCATACAGAACCACGAACAAGTTATCAGTCTAATCCCACTTGTTGTTTGCAACATAAATAAGGGAAAAGTCTTTGCTTCCAATGATATTTTCTGTTTTCAGTGCTTGATATTCTCATATATACAAACATTATTCTGGGTCAAGGGCAAGGAAGGGTCATGATGGATTAAAGCAATATGTTTAGCTTACAAGAGGAGCCTAAGGCATGGTAAGACTATTTACATTATAAACAAGCTAAGATAGAATTAAATGATCTCAAATCATAAGATTAATTTTGGTTATAAGGTCAAGTAACATTCCCGTTTGTAATAGAAGGCGTTCCCAGAAAAGTCACCCTGACATACACCAGTGGCAAATGCTGAAATGTCCTTTTTTTCTTTAAAGAATAGAAATTATGGATAGATAGAATTTTTTTTTTTTTTTTGGTCTTTTCGAGACAGGGTCTCCCTGTAGCCCCAGTTGTCCTGGAACTCACTCTCTAGACCAGGCTGGCCTTGAACTCACAAAGATCCACCTGCCTCTGTCTCCCAAGTGCTAGGATTAAAGGCATGCGCCACTATGCCTGGCTGAATTTTTTAAGAAGATAAGCTTCTTTAACTCTTGGAGTGTGTGCATGTGTGTGACTATAAAAGCTTGTGAACTAAAATTTGTGAACTCAAACTGGAAACTCAGTAGTTCAGAAACAGATAATTCCAGAGTGGTTTGATAGTTAGGTTAATTTTATGTTATCTTCACTAAACTAAAAGGTGAAACAAGACCCTGTTAAATCTGTATTAATGAAATTTTTATTTGTAAAATGCCACCTAAATTTTGTAGTTAATAAAAAATTTAAGAGTAGATTATCACTATATTTTGTAGGGTTTTTTGTTATTTAGTTGTTTTTATATAAATTTATAGACACATTGGGTTTGCAGTATTTATCATATGATATCATTGTCATGGAGGGGTCATTTCGTTGATTTGTTTTGATCCTTTCAGAGTACAGAATTTTCTGAGACTCCTTCTCCAGACAGTGACTCGGTGAACTCTGTGGAAGGACACTCTGAGCCATCCTGGTTCAAAGACATAAAATTTGATGATAGTGACACAGAACAGATTGCTGAAGAAGGTGACGATAATTTGGCTAGTGAGTTTGATTTTCTAATGTCTTAGTTTTTAATGAATCATTTCTGTGATGGTATGATAATGTGAATGTCCTGTTTGGTTGTAACAATTGTACTTTATGATTTATAGTGCCCACTTAATGTAAACATCTCATAGCAATCATTGTCTTAGATACAGTATTTTCTTAAGCCAACTTGTTAGACAACTGACATTTCTGGATTTTGCCATGGTCTCTAGTTTGCAGCAGCTTAAAAATAACTCTGGCTAATATCACAGCAGACAGCTTTCTCATCTCTTCACTATGGTATCAATCTTCCTCTGTGCAGAACCTCCAATATATTTCCTCATTTAAAATTTTATTTTTAATTTAACATGCTTACATTTTATTAAGTATACAAAGAAGTACATGAAAATACTGTATCCATTTTGGTATTGCACATTGGGCTTGTGTATTAAAAAAAACATTTTTTTCCTTTCCTTCAATGCCCTGATAAAACCCATTTTTACTCCCCTCCTCTCCCTATATTTCTTTCCCCTCCTCAACACTAAAAGATTCTGCCAGTCCTAGCAAGCGCACCTCAGTCAGCAGTTTCCAGTCCACAGTGGACAGTGACTCAGCCGCTTCTATCAGCCTGAACGTGGAGCTGGACAACGTGAACTTCCATATCAAGAAGCCCTCCAAGTACCCACATGTGCCCCCTCACCCTGCTGACCAAAAAGGTAGGAGGTAGTCACCACCTGGAGTCCAAACAGGCTGGAGAGCTGGGCCGGAGGGTCTCATGCCAGCCTGTCCTTCTGGCTTCCTCTGTCCCATAAGGCCGAGGGGATTTGGAGTGGGTTTTGTTCCACCCTTTCTCATTTTTCTCTGGCACTTCCTCCCCATACCTTTTTTGGTTGGTTCCTCTTACTTCTTGTTTTCTCCCTCAGTACCACCATGTCCAGTTTAAAGTTTATAGACTTTAAAGGAGGTATATCCGGCTGCTCTTCCCATAATGTGCAACTTCCAAGGTGGCATTTCTTTGCATATATATAACATGGATGTTCTGCTCTCTTCTTTTATCTGTCTTCATTTAACATTATAAAGCCTATTTGCCTCTGCTTCTTTGCAGTAACATTTTCTTTAAGCCTGTTCAAATGCTTGAACTTAGATTGTTTTCACACATTTCCATTATGTGTATGTTAAAAATTCTATCTGATAAAAAGATGAATTTTTTTTCTCTCTTATTTGATGCTTTAGTTTACTGACTCAAAAATACTAATGGTCACATTAAGAAAACAAAAACCATTTGATGTAAAAGGAAAGATAAACCATTTCTAACATGTAATGGCTGGATGGAAGAATTGTCTCTTTTCAAAAATGGAGGGCAAAGTGGGGTGCGATGACACATGCCTTTAATCTCAACACTTGGGAGGCAGTGGTGAGGGGTTCTCTGTGAGATCAGGCTAGCCTAGTCCACATAGGGAATTTTAAGCCAGCTGGGGCTATAGGGAGACCTTGTCTCAAAAAAACAAAACAAAACAAAAAAAACCTCAAATTAAAAACAAAACAAAACAGAAAAAGATGACGTTTATATTATGGGACGTAATTAGAAGATAATTTTATTTATTTATTTATTTTATATTTTTTGAGACAGGGTCTCCCTTTGGTCCCAGCTGGCCTGAAACTTGCTATGTAGAGCAGGTTGGCCTTGATATCACAGAAATCTGCTACTTAAAGTGTAGCTCTAATGTGGCATTTATTTTACAGTAAATATAAATGATTAAATAAATGATTATAGAAGTTCATTATGTGACAGTAACCCCCAAATCTTTATTATAGATGAAGCACTTAATTCCATGGCTCTATCTAGCAAAAGTTTGAAATTTAACCATTTAACTATATAAAGTTGAACTGTCTTTTTACTTCTGAAATGCTTGCTTAATTCTTTGCTATTCTGTATTTTGAACCTAAAAATATAAATGATGATATTTTGAATTCAAAGATCTATTTTAAAATAATTTGAAGCATATATTTTCTTAATCATTTTCTCATAATTGTCAGTATAAGCTATTATCAGGATGTGGTAAATGTGAATTGAGTCATAGTAATAAAGAGTATGAGAAAGGAGATTTGAATGGCAGTGACCATGAGATACAGTGGTGGGAATCCTCAGTGCAGAACTTGGACAAGTCATGGAGAGCATTTGATGAGTTGAAAGAGCAGTGGGACTTCAGTGTGTAGGGGATAGTGTGTTTTTAAGTAGAAATTAGAGATGTGTGTCAATAGTCCGAAATGTAGTGACAGAGGGCAGCTGTCCTCTGAACATACACATTGGCAGTTTCATTTTGCTGAAAGCAGAGTGTAAAGTATACTTGCTGCTTGCTGATTGCTTTTGAAAAGTTTGAAGAAAGTGGCCTGTCATCATAGAATTCAGAGTGGCAAAAGATGTGATCCCTGAGACCCACAGAGTGGAAGGTGAGGACCGACTTCTGCTAGTTGTCCTCTGCCCTCTGTACCCACAGCATGGCATGCCCCACATACATACATATACACATACCCACAGCATGGCATGCCCCACATACATATACACATACATATACACATACAGAAATAAAAATAAATGTTAAAAAATGTACAAATGTAAAGGCTAGAGTCTGGATAAGATTTTTAAGAATGTGTGTTTTCGTTGGGCGTGGTGGTGCATATCTTTATTCCCAGCACTCTCAAGGCAAAGACTGGCAGATGTCTGTGAGGTAGAGGCCAGCCCAGTCTACATTGAGAGTTCCAGATCTGCTAGGGCTTCATGGAGACTCTGTCTCAAAAACAAAGCTAACAAACAAGTAACAAGAACAACAGGAAAAAACCCAATAAAAACAAAAAAAATCATAGTTTGTCTTAGTGATTGTGTAAAATATGGAAATGATCATTACCATTTGAATTTGATACCATCAAGAAAGGGATGCCTTTAAGTTATTCTTTAGGGCTTTCTTTATCTGTAGTTAATATTGTTAACATTTATTAGTGCATATTATTTATATAGAACAATGGACTTCATTCTAAAATTTAATGTATTCATAAATTGTAGTTGTATAGATTTATATGGAGCAACATGAGGCTTTGACATGTATAAAGAAATGATTCAGTGTGGGGTGGGGGCACGGAAAGAGAAATGACTAAATTAGATTGAGAAATGATTTATGATGTATGAAAAAGTTTAATAACAATAAAAATATATTAAAAAAATGATTCAGCCAAATTAGTTAACTTGTCTGTCACCTCAGTACTATTTTTTGATGGCAAAACATTTAAACTTTACTTTCCTAGTAATTTTGGAATGTCTACTACACACTGCTAACTATAGTCATACAAGAGATCTTAGTTCCCCCTATCTTAACTGACATTTCTACACTAGATCAGTACTTCCTCATTTTTTTCTAGTCAGTGGCTTCTGGCACTCACTATTTTGCCTACTATGAGCCTTTTTATGTGAAACAGCACACAACATGGTATATTTGGTGAATGTAAGAATTCAGCAATGCCACTATTAATATTGACATGTGTTTATAATAATTATACAGAATAGCAAAAGGGCCGGGCATGGTGGTGCACGCCTTTAATTGTAGCTCTTGGGAGGCAGAGGCAGGCGGATCTTTGTGAGTTCAAGGCCAGCCTGGTCTACAGAGTGAGTTCCAGGACAGCTGGGGCTACAGGGAGACCCTGTCTCGAAAAGACCAAAAAAAAAAAAAAAAAAAAAAATAGCAAAAGGATNTTTTTTTTTTGGTCTTTTTGAGACAGGGTCTCCTTGTAGTCCCAACTGTCCTGGAACTCACTCTGTAGACCAGGCTGGCCTTGAACTCACAAAGATCTATCTACCTCTGCCTCCCAAGTGCTAGGATTAAAGGCGTGTGCCACCACGCCCGGCTGTCTTTCTCAGTATTGTTCTTTATCATATCTTTTGAGGACAGTGAACCTGGAGCTCACTTACTTGGTTAGACTAGCTGGCTAGCAGACCCCAGGGACCCTCCTGTCTCCGCTCCCTCAGTGTGGGATTGCAGGTGTGTGCTGCTACATCCAGCTTTTTTTTACGTGGGTTCTTGGGATCTGAACTCATTTCCTCATGCTTGCATGGGAAATCTTTTACTGACTAAGCCATTTCCTCAGGGGTTAAGGTTGGAGACAGTGTTGGTCACCTTTATGACCCCAGCTGGCCTAGAACTCACTATGTAGACCAGACTGGCCTCTATCTCACAGAGATCCACCTGTCTCTGCCTCCCAAGTGCTGAGAGTAAAGGTATGCACCACCATACCTGGACTGTTTAACACTTTTTATTAGTGCATATTAACTATACAGAATGTGTCACATAATATTTTCATACATGCATATAAATATACTTTGTTCATATTTGTTAAAAATGTAGTCCTAAGAAAGTATTGGTGAGGGACCAGAGATGGCTCAATGGGTAAAGGCACTTGCCACCAAGTCTGAGGTCCTGAGTTTGATCTCCAAATTCCACATGGTGGAAGGAGAGAACCCTGCAGGTTGTCCTCTGCGTGTATGCTATGGTTGCATGTCACCTCCCCCAGTAAATAAATAAATGTAATAACTTTTTAAAAATATTGATCATATCATCAAGGGTGATATGATAAGCCCCTTTTTAGTCTATACTTTTAGCATTTTTAAAGTCTACATATCTTTAAAATATAGAAGGAATGGCTAGCATATTAGTAGAATAGGGATGTAAAAACATTTTACATTTACAGTGGACTGGCACCAATGAAATTTAATACAGTTAAACAAAACAGTGCAATTAGACAGCATGTTTACTATGAATACTTTGGAGTAAACCATTTTAGTAATTCATATGATAATATGGACTCCATTTTATGCAATGTGGATCAAATGGCCAGGATTGGCTTACCCCATAAATGCACATGAAAAAAAAGACCTAAGTTTTAATTATCTGAAGATTCATTAGTGTAAGCAAAAGTTTCCTTTCTCCCTGTTCTAATGAAATGAGTTTCATTGGTAGCAATATGATAACTGGTGTGCTATGGTCCAATTTTAAGTTTTGTGATCACTTCTGATTTATGACTAGAACTGGGTTGGTAGGATCTTACAATAGTTGAAAACTTTGCATATTAAGACTAAGGGAGTTGGAGTTGGACTATTTAAAATGGAGAATGGGTGTTGGGCATGGTGGTGCATCCCTTTAATCCCAGCATTTGGGAGGCAAAGGCAGGCAGATCTCTGTGAGTTCAAGATCAGCCTGGTCTGTGTAGTGAGTTCCAGGCCAGCTGGGGCTAAAGGGAGACCCTTCTTAAAAAGACAAAAATGAAAAACAACCCCCCCCCCAAAAAAAATACCCCACAAAAAACCAAACAAAACAGAAAACAAAACAAAACGGAGAATGGAAGACTTAATGTTGTTGTCTTTATATGGTATTTAGAGTACCTGAGGGAGCTGGAGAGATGGCTCAACAGTTAAGAGCACTGGCCACTTTTTCAGAGAACTTGGCTTTGGTTCTCTGCACCCACATGGAGGCTAAAATGGTCTGTAATTCCAGTTCCAGGGGATAGGATACCCTCTTCTGGCCTTCATGGGGATTATATGCACACGTGCATTTATATACATGCAGGTAGAATACCCCTGTATATAAAATAAAAATAACTTTACAAAAGAATACCTGAAAATATTAATTGTATGTGTAAGAACTGAGTTCAGTAGTTAGGAATTGCCACTGCTTTAGAGGTATTCAGGTTGTGTTTGAATGTCCATCTGTCAGTTTAGTGAGAGATTAGGTGAATTTAGTGCCATATAAATCTAGGTGCAGAAGTTAAAAATTATGATGAGAGTGATTCTTTAGCTTACTCAGAATATTATAGAAGAGGTGCTACTGTCAGAAAGGATAATTATTAGATTGATATGTTTGGCTATTTGCAACCTTGATAGTCTGTAATTTCAGGACCTTAAAGATCCTTTAATACCTGTATTTTCTTTCATAGTTTCCTCTTACTAGCTTTTAGTGTACTAACAAGAATTATTCTTTTTCTGTTTGTCTTATGAAGTTGAAATATGATAAAATATTTTGCTCTGTTGGTAATTAAGATGAACACTTACTGCTAATAAGTAAAGATGGCAGAGTTATGTGAAAGAATAGAATTCTGACTAAATAGAAACAGGAATATCTGGCTTTTCTTTCCATTGAAATGAAAGGCAGCCCTTATTAAATCTTTTCTTATGGATTACCCTGATGGCTGATGAAACTTGGATTTATAAAATTGTTGAAATTTCTATCTATATCTAAGAAAAACTGCTCTGGATTTTTTATTTTATGTGAGAAAGCATCATTTTTGCAAGTGTATAAGATTAAGTGTGACTTCTGGTTTGGTTAACTTTTTTTAACCTTTGGTCTTGAAGATTTGTATAATTGAAATATATCTTATTTTGTATGGCAAGCAGGATTCTGAAGCATTCTTAGAAAGCTAACAACTAGGACCTTAAGATGCAAGTGAAAATCATGGCTTCTCTAAGCCCTTTGAGCTCAAAGTGCCTGTGCATAGAAAACATGAGTTTGAAGAACACATTAAATAACCATGAAGAAACAGTGGATGAAATCTAGAATGTGGGCCATTGCATAGGATATTTGGCCTGATTCTCTAAAAATTTATTATCATGAAAAGAAAAAAAAGTAGATCTGTTGTAGATGAAAAGAGAATGAAGAGGCATAGTTAACAAATTGCATGCATGAACTTGATGCGATCCAGTTTTGAGGAATATGTGAATTAAAGGGATTGTGCAAACAGTTGGATAAATTTCAGCATGGATCAATTTTGTGATGTCAAGATAATTCTTTTTTTAAGTATATAAATAATGTGGTGGCTATTGAGATTGTCTCCATTATTATTATTATTATTATTTTTATTTTTTAGACAGGGTCTTACTATTTTGCTCTGGGTGGCCTGGAATGCCCTATATAGACCAGGCTGACCTTGAACTCACAGAGATCCACCTGTCTCTGCCTCCAGAGTATTAGGACTAAAGGCATGTGCTGCCATGTCTGACCTAAAAGTTTTTTTTTGTTCCCATACTGGGAGTTGAACCTGGGCTGCCTGGGTGAAAACTAGGATTCTTAACCACTAGATTATTTTGGAAGAACACCCATATTTTAAAGAGATACATGCAGATGCACTAATTGTAAAGTGTTGTGTATAACTTTAAATGGCCAGGGTAATTTTTTTTTTTTTT
>VZQC01015508.1:4291110-4376624 GCA_009823505.1 Rhizomys pruinosus
TGTTGTATTTAGATGGACATACAGGATATTTGCATGCTGGAAGTTGTTTTCATAATAAAATGTTAGGGGAAACCCGTCATTTCTAGAATCTGATACTTAAGTTTTAGTATGAGAAGTAAAGCTTTTAAAGAACAATATATTAGTTCCAGCCAACAGGATTTAGCATTACTCATTTTGCAAGGGAAACATAGAAACAAATTATATCTATATTACATACCTCATTGTATTGTATGGTACACTTCGATTTCCTAAATAAAACATTTGCTCTGCCTTCTGACTGGAAGGATGAGCATATTGTCTTGTAAGTGAACTTGGGGAAAATTTTGTGAAGATTATTCACTGTAAAGTAGTTAAAATGCAGAAAATAATTAAAAAGTAGCTAAAATGCATTGTGGTTTAATTTGCAAAGAAATTTGAGCCATGCTTGGTTACCAACATAGAGGAAAGTTCAAGGGGAAGCAGAGTAAGTTTCACTTCCAAAGAAAGTATTTAATGTTTTTTAAAAACATTCAGATTGTATTCATCAGTTATCTTCTGGCACGAATTTGACAGTGTTGAGCTAAAAGTTTTGAAAAAATAAAACTGATTCAAAACTGACAACAAAAATTCCTGATGAGTTTTATCATTATTCTCTGCCATTGTCACTGCCATATGAATTCATTTTACTGCATATATTCTGAATTTAAAAATGGTACATTGTTTTCTCAGGTGGTTTTTCTGTGATAATCCTATATATAGACAAAGTCATTATTTGTTAAATAATGTGGTAATACATGAGAAAAGTAATGTAATGTTTTAGCTCGTCATGCAGAGTAGTAAACATCTCTACTTACAGATTAGTTCAGTTTTGGTAACTGAACATTTAACATTGGGAGAAAGATTACTGAGATTTGAGCCAAGGAAAATTGTTCAATGGTTCTGTCATCAGTTTAATTCTATAGAAAATAGTTTAGTATGAAGTATATAGACCAAGTGCATGTAAATGTTTTAGTTAAAAATGTTTCTTGAGTTTGCTGGGCAGTCATGAGTTTCATATGAGTAATGCCCTGTTGTGTGGGGGTGTATTTGCTGTATAATTATGCTGGCATGTTGTAGTCATATATCTTTCCTTCCTCCTCTCTGTTCTCTTCCTGGTATGCAGAGTATTTGATTTCTGACACTGGAGGACAACAACTTTCAATAAGTGACGCCTTCATCAAAGGTAATTGTACAAAGAACTGTGCTTGGGATGTTGTCTTTTTGTTTCATGGTGGATGAGTTTATACTTAGGGCTTAGCTCATTAATTGATGTGAAGAAAGTGCTGAAAGTATATTTGATTCTTTTAGTATCAGAGGAACATGATTTTAAATATGTATAATGATTTTTGAGAATGTTGAGAGACAAGAATATAAACTTGGACTTGACTTGAGAGATCTTTGATCTAAAAAGTAATTGTTTGAAAATTTTAAGTAGGATCTGATTTTTATTTTTTATGTGTATGAATGCACTGTTTGCATGTAGGTTGGTGCACCCATGTCGTGCAATGCCACGGAGGTGAAAAGAGGGCATCGGATTCCCCTGGAACTGGAGTTAAAGACGGATCTTAGCCGCCATGTGGGTGCTGGGAATCGAACCCAGGTCCTCTGCAAGAGCAGTTGGTGCTCTTAATTGCTGAGCCATCTCTCCAGCCCCTGATTTTTATTCTTTTAAAAGCATTTTATAATAGTAAATATTGATATTAATCTAATTTGTCTACAGTATCTACAGTTTAGTTTGAGAAAAAGAGGGGAAGAACCTTTCTTGGTGTCTTCTTAGTGACTCAGGTTTTAGCAAAAGAATGCAGGGCAGGTTGGAACAAGGGAGACTGCTTGCAACTGATCTGATTTGGCAGTCCTTCTAAATTTATCTCCAGACATCTGGTATAACTAGCAAGTGCCAGTCTTGCTGGACATGATGGCACAAGCCTTTAATTCCAGAACATGGGAGGCAGAGGCAGAGGCAGAGGCAGAGGCAGAGGCAGGCCAGTCTCTGAATTATGGCCTAGCATGATCTCCATAGTTAGTTCCAGGTCAGCCAGGGATACATAGTGAGGTTCTGTCTCAAAAAAGGGGGGATGGAGGCTAGTCTCTTACTTATCTTCAATGACACATCTTTTACTGTGTTATTTTTTCTAGACTGTTTAGTGGAAGTTGTTTGTTTGGTTTGCTTTAAAAGAGAAAGCATTAGAATTTTTTTTTTTTTTTTGTCTTTTTGAGACAGGGTCTCCCTGCAGCCCCAGCTGTCCTGGAACTCACTCTGTAGACCAGGCTGGCTTTGAACTCGTTAAGATCTGCCTGCCTCTGCCTCCCAAGTGCTAGGATTAAAGGCGTGCACCACCATGCCAGGTGAAAGCATTAGAATTTTTTGTGTAAGCATATCTTATCTCTTTTCTTTAGATTTATCCTGTCATACTCAATAATTATTTAGTGAACATGTGTTTTGCAAAAAAATATTTAATTTCATTTCTACCCTTTTCAAAAATTTAAAGATTTTTTTTTCAAAATTTTATGAAAATTGCTTTTTATTATGTTCTAATAACTCTTTGTGATTTATTTTTTAATTTTTTTTTTTATGTGTATGAGTGTATTGCCTGCATGTATGTAAGTGCATCTGTGTCATGAACTGTCTGCACAGGTCAGAAGAGTGCATTGTATTCCCCTGGAACTAGATTTATGGACAGTTGTTAGCTGCCATGTGGGTGCTGGGAATTGAATCTAGGTCTTCTGCAAGAGCAACCATTGCTCTTAACTGCTGAGCTATCTCTCTAGCCCCTGTGGTATAATTTTTAGTCTATTTTGTTAAAATTTTGTTTTAAAGACAATATTGTATCAATATTGAAATTAAGTACAGTGAAAGATTGTGTGAATGGACCTTTTATATTGTCACCTGAGGCTTGGGATATCCAAACAGAGCTTCTCCCTTGAAAGTTCAGTGCCCACACTATCTATCATACAGTATTCTGTCACATTCAGAGCTCAGTTGAATGCAGTTTGTAGTTGTGATTTTATATGGAAAATTAGCATTCATTTATTCATGATCTGGAACAAGTCGAGTACAAAAACATTGTTCTGTTTGGCTTTCAGAAGGCATGTTTATATTATTGGCTTGAGAGCCATTGTTTCTTAGGTCAAATTGCTTTTCATAGTTGTATTCAGATTTGGGCTGATGCCAGTCGTTTCTGCCTTTTTTCTCTCTGTGTTGGGTCTTTGACATAATAGACAAGTATACTGTAAGCTCCTGATTCTGTATTTTTAGTGTGTTTATGTTTATATTTTTGTATGATTACGTATTTTATCATGTATTTCAATTATGCATTTTGTATTGAATTACAAGTATTTGCCATTTTATAGCAATAATTTGTATTGGTCAACTTGAGAAATTTTTAGTTTCTTAGTGTATGAATTTATGGTCTAAAACCCGACAATGAAGTAATAAATTCTTCTCTTATACTTAGAGTCATTATTTAATCGTCGAGTAGAGGAAAAGTCCAAAGAGCTGCCTTTTACCCCTTTGGGCTGGCATCATAACAACCTGGAGCTCCTGCGGGAGGAGAATGGGGAGAAGCAGGCCATGGAGAGGTTGCTGTAAGGCACAAAGATTTTTCTTTTTCTTTTCCAGTTTCTTTTTTTGTTTGTTTTTTATAATTTTCAGTGACTTGGGCATATGTATAATTCTGCTTTCTTATAAAGTCAAAAATACTAAAAAAAGAGTATTCTGACTTCTGAAGAAATTATCTTATAAAACAGAGTTCCAAACTGCTTGTTTGTCTCCATTTTATGTGTTAAAATTTCATTTCGGCAATTTAAAGATTTCTTAGTTGAAGGTATTCAAAAATTTCATTTACTATATAAAATTATTAAGAATAAAATTGACATAGAAGATCTTATCTGTTAAGCCACAAATGGAATGCATATTTATGTGTAGACTGCTTCTTGTATCTTTAATACTAACTGTGCAAACTCGTTTTTTTAACATTTTTATAGTTCAGCTAATCATAACCACATGATGGCACTACTCCAGCAGTTGCTTCAAAGTGACTCATTGTCAGCATCTTGGAGGGATATCATTGTGTCACTGGTCTGCCAGGTTGTTCAGACAGTCCGACCTGATGTCAAGCACCAAGATGATGACATGGATATCCGTCAGTTTGTCCACATAAAGAAGGTAAGAACTGCCGATGCTTTTCTAATGCAAACTATACTGATGAGACAGGCCCAATAGTAATTTGTCTTTTAATGATAATCTGAAAGGAACCATTACCCTGAAGTTGTCTGCTCTGTTAGCAGTACAATTAGAGGTCACAGTAGGCACTTAGGAAGTGAGAGGTGGATGGATAGTAGTAGAGACCTTAATGTAGTTTTCAACTATAATACTGAACTTTAAAAATGGTGCCACCAAATTTAGTCAGTTTGTATTTTAGAGTAACAAATGTGACACTAGAGAGTACTGAGGCCATTAGTCATTGATTGAAATGAAGAACCATATTCTCAAACTTCCTGCCCTTCTTTGATGTTCAAAGATGTAAAGACATAATGTCCATCTCTGATTGTTGTCTAAGAATTTATTTCTGATTTTTATTGTTTTCTTAATTTATTAGATCCCAGGTGGAAAAAAATTTGATTCTGTCGTGGTCAGTGGCTTTGTTTGTACCAAGAACATTGCACATAAAAAGGTAATGGATTCAGTTCAACAGGGAAATTAAAGAGATGATAGGCTAAGCTTACAAGTTGGGATACCTTAATCCTAGAAGAAATGGAAAGATGTTGAGGTGTACATAGTCATGTTTTCCATAGGGGTGAAAGTTTGGAGGCTCAGGAAAGGTCTCCCAGAGTTGATAATGGACTGGAATTTGAATAATGGGAATTTTCCAGACAGAGGAAAGAAGGGGAAAAGTCTGGGTTTAAGACCAACAGAGTGTGAGGGTAGTGCTGTCAGGGCTTCCCAGATCCTGTCTTGGAGACAGGGTTTCTTTGAATGATTGGAGTCCTTCAGATGGTTTACTTTTCTAAAATTGGTCTTCCTACAGAGCTTTTACTATTATTATTTTATGCCTCTTACCTGTTGTACCTCCATCTTCAGCTCTGAGGTAGCACTAACACAGAAACATGAGTTTAGGTAATCTTGAGTGTTAGGGAATCCCTGAACTTCTGAGGCGTAAAATGGGAAATGGAAGATGAACCTGGAGGAAGCAGGCAAGGGCTTTACATTTTGCCAATAATTTTGAACTTCTGGGGGCTTCTTATTCTCAAAATGTAGTGCATATCAGGATTTCCAGTGGACCTTCTTAAATATGTAGATCTCTCAGCTTCCCTAGATAGTCTGTTTCAGTAGATTTAGGGAGTGGGAAAAGACAGGTGGGGGAGAGGAAGGGTGGTAATGCATTTAAAATAGAGACTACAGATGTTTCTTGTGTTATTTGTTGGTCTTTGCATTTTGAGAGACTATTGGCCTATAGCAGTATTCTCAGAGCTGTCTCTACTTCATTATCATCAGGGACACTTCCTAAAACAAGGGCTACCCTGGTCTCATCACTGAGGATGTTGATTTTGTTTCAGCAAAAGCTGAGACAAATTAAAATATGCTGGTTTCATAGACATGGTCCAAAATCACTTGGTATTCCCATGTACAATCTTACTAAAACAACACCTTACTCTTTTTTTTAAATTTTTTAATTTAATTTTTTTATTTTTTGGTCTTTTTGAGACAGGGTCTCCCTGTAGCCCCAGCTGTCTTGGAACTCGCTCTGTAGACCAGGGTGGCCTTGAACTCACAAAGATTCACCTGCCTCTGTCTTCCGAGTGCTAGGATTAAAGGCGTGCACAACCACGCCCAGCCAGCGCCTTACTCTTTTAAGGTAGAGTACTAAACCAAATTAAGTGATACTTATTGAATTAAGAGTAAATCTTTTCAGAAGTTGAAGAAAATCATATGTGGGAGAGGTAGAAATACATCCATGAATTATTGGTTTGCCTCACTGATTATATTTAGAAGTAGTATTTAAGAGCCCCAATTGTATTTCTCCAGTTAGTCACTTTCTTAGAACTATTTGCTAGCTTGGGCTCTGTGAATTTGGTTAGTTGGAAACCTTGATGACAAGACTTAGGCCATTCTGCCTGTGGCTATAGTAACTTGTGTGGGAAACACTTTTAGTTCCACTTGGGAATAGGCTGAAGAGAACAGGTACACCGGGTCACTATAGTAACATCCCGGGACACACTTCAGAGGGTGCAGATCCGATTTATTCTATACAACAGGTGGCCTATATAGGCCTGGTACAGGCAGCCCCCACATTGCATGACATCACCTCGAAGTAGCCAATGCCAGACCTCTACATCATCCTGTGCCACCCCAGCTTGTGGGCGGACCCAGAGGTCTTGTGATCTTTTGCTCATGACCCTAGAGCATGCTAGCTGAAATGTTAGCTCACACAGGCCCAAGCTCAGGCACACCCACAAGCATGGTTGGGGTGGTTTGCTTGAATCTCTGCTTTTGGAAGTACCTTACTTTTTCTCCATTTATTTATTTATTTATTTATTTTTATTTATTTATTTTTATTTTTTTATTTTTATTTTTTGGTCTTTTTGAGACAGGATCTCCCTGTAGTCCCAGCTATCCTGGAACTTACTCTGTAGACCAGGCTGGCCTTGAACTCACAAATATCCGCCTGCCTCTGCCTCCCAAGTGCTAGGATTAAAGGCGTGTGCCACCGTTTATTTATTTTTTAAAAATTTATTGTTATTTTATGTATATGAGCATATTGCCTGCATGTATGCAAGTGCACTCATGTGCAGTGATACCGAGGACAGATGAGGGCATCCAATCCTCTGGAACTGGAGTTATGGATGTATGTTAGCTGCTATGTGAGTGTGGGAATTAAAACCAGGTCTTTTATAAGAAGAGCCAGTTCTCTTAACTGCTAAGCCATCTTCTCTAGCCCCCCTTTTTAAATTAATGAAATTTTTTTTATTTTTGAAAATTTCATATGTATTGTCTTTGCATTATTTCCATCCTTCCCAGACCCCCCATCACATCCTCATAATATACCCTCATAATTTCTTGTTATCTTCTTTATTATTGATAAATATATATGTATATTTATTTGTTTTTTTGTTTTATTTTATTTATTTATTTATTTTTTTAAATATGTATATTTAAAAATACACGAACATTTATAAAATTATTGGTACTTGTGTGTCCTTATGTTTAGGGCTGCCCATTGGGATTAGATAACTTCTCCGGGAGCTAGTCCCTGGAGAAAACTCATTCTTCTTCCCTCAGCATCCATTGATTGGTTGTAGGTCTTTATCCTGAGGTGAGACCCCATGATATTTCTGCCGTCTACCTTGCATGTCAACTGGTTTTGTCATTATGCAGATCTTGTTAGACTACCATACAATAAAGATTTCATTGCTGCATCTTCCCTTTCATGGCTAGAATGTGTTAACTAGCAGCATGTGTCTTGTCCCTCTGGCTCTTACATTCTTTCTGCCCCCCCGCCCCCGCCCTGTCCCATGATGTTCCCTGAGCTTTAGGTATAGGGGTTGTATTGTAGAAATCTCACTTAGGGCTGGACACCTTGCAGTCAGTCACTTATTCTCTGCATTTGACCAGATGTGGAACTTTGTAATAATCTCAAGCTGTTGCAAAAAGAAGCTTCTTTGATAAGCATGAGAGGTACACTTAGTCTGTAAATACAAGGATCCATATTTAAAATATAGTAAGAAATTACATTGGTTTAGGGAAGTGACAAGTAGTTTTTGACCTCTCCAGCCATGTGTGTGTGGCTGTGTGTTGTAGTTTGTCTTCCATTGCTATGACAAAACACTCTGACCAACACCAACTTGGGGAGGAAAGGGTTTATTCAGCTCACATCTCCTGGGTCACAGTTCATCACTTAGGGAGCCCAAGGCAGTAACTCAGGGCAGGAACCTGGAGGCAGGAGCTGAAGCACAAGCCATGGAGGACTGCTGTTCACTGGCTTGCTCCTGGCTTGCTCGTGCCCAGCCTGCCTTCTTATACTGTCACTGCTCAACAATCAAGACAATACACCACAGATGTGGCCACAGGCCAATCCAATGGAGCCAATTCCCCAACTGAGGCTCCCTCAACCCAGGTGTGTCAAGTTGACACCAAAGCTATCCAGCACACTGTGTTACAGTGTCATGCATGATTTCCCTCCCAGTAAGTCCAATTAGATAGTTATTGATTGCATCCAAGATAAAAGCGCTGCTACTGTACCAGTAGAGATAGTTTGTTGGGTTGATTACTATTGTGGTTTGTAGACTTTTTTGTTTGTTTGGTTTTTTGGTCTTTTCAAGACAGGGTCTCCCTGAAGCCCCAGCTGTCCTAGAACTTACTCTGTAGACCAGGCTGGCCTTGAACTCACAAAGATCCACCTGCCTTTGCCTCCCAAGTGCTAGGATTAAAGGTGTGCGCCACCACGCCTGGCTTGGTTTGCAGACTTTATAGCTGGGTATATTCATTGATTGGTTTTCTACCTTGGCAGCTTGGATAGTATCTTTTGAAACTATGAGAGCTAGTTTTCAGGGAGGAGGCTTCCAGGTCAGTTCCAGCTCACTTGTTCCAAGTCTTATGTCTGGACTATGTTGTGTCATCAGTAGTAGGGTCTTTCCTTCAAATTCTGGGAGACAAAGATGTTGGCAGTAGACTGAATTATTTTGGGAGTCTCTTGCACTACCCCGACCAATAACTCAAAGAGAGGTTTCCCATGCCTGTCACTGTGATTTTGTTATATAGCCTTCAGTTAATTAATACACATGCACTTACATTTTTTTTTGCACTTACATTTATATGCATGTTTTTCAGTAGGCTTATTAAATACTGCATTTCCCTTTGTTTTTTCACACCACTTAAACATTATTTACCCCTCTTTCCTCCCTGTTCCTGTGTATCCCTTGCTTTTCCCTCCCCACTTAAAGTACTCCCCCCATTTCCCCCATTTCTTCCTTTATAAAGTTATCTAATTCAGCTTGCCAACTTAATATTGTTGGGGAATTTGTTTTAGTAGAAACATGTTCAAGTTAGATTTACATTTTTTTCTACTCCTTTTGAAGTTTAGAAAGATTGAAATACAGCTTCAAAGTTGTTGTGATAGCCTGCCAAGGACCTAGGGTTCTTACAATATTAGAAATTAAAAAACAAAAGTGTAATGAAGAGTGTAGGGGAATAAATTAAACTAGTATTAAGAAAAAGTCATTTTTGAAGACTTCAATTTGAAATAAATTTAAGAGAAAAACCCAAAAGACTAATAATGTGATAATACTGATATAATAAGATACTTTAAGTTAGTAGGAATTATAAATATGAATTTAAAATTATGATTAAGAGTCTATGATACTTACCTGGCAGGGGAGATACCATGATCAAGAAGGTGGTTTTCCCAGGGCAAGGCTCATCCATTGCACTTGGGATGTGCTGACTCCTGCAATTTCCCCAAATGCGGGAAACTCAACTGCATAATTTGTGGGGGACTGCATTCACGCTCTCCCCTGGGGAATAAAAAAAAGAGTCTATGAAGTGTAAAGCTTTAGTAAATTATGTTTTTTTGTTATTATTCATGCAGATGAATTCTTGTATTAAAAACCCCAAAATCCTTCTGTTGAAGTGTTCCATTGAGTATCTCTATAGAGAAGAAACTAAGTTTACATGCATTGATCCTATTGTGCTTCAGGTAAGAACTTCTAGAATAATGTGATGAACTGTTTATGTGCTGTGTTACTTTCCACCTTGTTTTTAGACAGGGTCTCCCTGTAACTGCAGCTGGCCTGGAACTCTGTAGACCAGGGTGGTCTCAATCTCACAGTCATCTCCCTGCCTCCTTTTCCCCCTCCCTCAAAGTGCTGGGGTTAAAACTGTGAGCCACCACACTTGGCTCTATTTTTTAATTTTTAAAACTTGTAATCTTTTAAAAATTAATTATAAAGGACACCTTCATGTGTTAAATTTTAGAAGTAGCTTACCCAAACTTTTTACTCATTAATTTTAAAGTTCTAAAGTGTTGCCGGGCATGGTGGCGAACACCTTTAATCCTAGCACTTGGGAGGCAGAGGCAGGTGGATCTTTGTGAGTTCAAGGCCAGCCTGGTCTACAGAGCAAGTTCCAGGACAGCTGTAGCTACAGGGAGACTCTGTCTTGAAAACACCCCCAAAATTAAAATTATTTACTATATTAATATTGAAAATATCAAGAAGAGGTATTTTTTTGGGGGTTTGGTCATGTAACACTTAGATTTATCTAGGATTATACAAAAGGAGTGAAGGACATTCCATCGATGGTCACACTAAGAAGGAAGAAACGTCTGGAAGTTCACACTGGATGGAAGAGAAGAGAAATATGGCTGTGTTGGGTAGCAATCGGTAAATGTTTCATTGATGAAGATAATTGTGTTTCAGTCTNCTTTTACCTAGTTGTCAAATAGGAATAACTCTAGATGGGAATTGTTTTGGTTTCCTATATACAGATGCCCGTCACAGTATACATTCTTGAAAAAGTGAAATCGAACCAGGAAACCCTCTGCTCGTAGCAGCTCAAAAGCACTTTTACTGTCCTCTTGGTAGCCTTTATTGGAAGCTCAGCGTTTGAAGTTCACACAGAGTTTATATATAAGTGTTCAAGCAGTACAAAACACATAGGAATTTTCCCATCATAGTAATAAGAAAATAATATAGCATGCTCAAGGCCGGGGCCACTGGCCCAGGAACAGACCTCCTTTGATCTATGCAGAAGCATAAAAGGGGCAACCCACCTGTCCTGGCATTCCAGACACACCTATCTAATCAGTCTGTTCCCAGCATCCTAGGAGCAGACTATCCCCTTCCTCCTCAAACCTCCACATCAGCTAAGTCTGAAGAAGTCTGTTAACTCTTAGTAGCCAGTGGTAGGAGCCTGTTAACTAGTAGTGAGCAGAGTACTATTGTCCTTACGGGATAAGTGGGAGAGGGTCAATACAGTTTCCTTCTGTTTTTCCTAAGCAAAGGGGTCATAAAATAGGTGTGGAAGGAAAATAACCTCATCTCATCTGTTAGGCATAAATTCTTTCAGTTCTGTATTAAGAAATGGTTCTAGGGCCCTCTCCCTAGAAAGGTTCACTTCTAGCCTAGGTTTCTGATCTGCCCAGAGCTCCATCTCCACTTGTACTGTTGTTGGTGGTTTTTTTTGACATTTGAAATTTTCTTCAAGGCAGTCATCAGCCATGCTAAAGTGTTTCCTTGGGCTAGGATCTTTGTTAAGATGGCAGTTTTTAATTTTGTTAATGCTGTGGATCTGAAGTTGCATAGATTTTTTTTTTTTGTAGCCCTCTTCTATGAATGCTGTTAATTTTAGTTTGTGTTCATTTAAAATGAGAGGGTTTTTTTTTTTTTCTTTTAGGAATATAAGTACCATTTTATAAGGAAACACTTAGATTAATTTCCAGAAATATTTAGACAAATAATCACTTCAGCATTCATAGATAGTCACATTTTTCCAAGAGTGGTAAGAACAATCACTTTTATATTAAATTTCAAGCAAAACTCAGTTGTGGTCTAAGGCAAATGCTTTTTGAATTTCTTTATATTACTTAAGGAGTCTTTTCTGGAGTTCTTGTCTTTGGGATATAGTTATTATCAGTAAAAATGAAAGGCCTTGATTAGCCTTTCCAGTTATGATATAGTGTGACTTTTCAGTGGAGAACTTAGGAGAAATAAGGGGAAGCACAATTTGTGTTTGTGGAATTCAAGATACTTTGATGCTAGTGGTTTTGTTTTTGTTTTAGTTTTGGTGCTGGACATTGAACCCAGGGCTTTTCATTTGATGTTCAGGCTTACCACTTGGGTTTGTTAGTTTCATAGATGATATCAGCAGATGGTATTTGAAATCTATAGTTACTATATATGAAAAAGTTACAATTTATTTACAGTTATTATTCCATTCTTGGAATCTGGTTAACAAACTTATCTTTTCATAAGAGAGAGTTATGCTCCGGGCACATCTGCAGTTACCAACATGGTTTAATCCTGATAACATAAAGCATTTTGTTCAGCAATGTATTCAAACACTTTTATACCTTTACTTCCAGCTCTGTTAAATTTTTTATTTTCAATTGAAGATATCAGTTAATTTGATTTTTCTCTTCCCTTCTTTCCCCCGTCTGTCTTTTCCTCCTTTTTACCTGCCCCAAATAAAAGAATCAGGAAGAAACAAAGGTAGTCAAGAAGGAAGGGAAGCAAGGGGCAGGATAGAATTCAGGCTGACTTTGTAGTATCTGGACTAGATCTGTTGGTCTACAGTCTTCTGGGTTATGCTTGTGGCCCACCTCTTGGTATTCTTTCCTGGATGAGCTAGTAACATGGTACTTTATGTATAGTTATATCACTTAGATGGAAATGGATCTAGGAGGAAATTTACTTGCCAGTCCTGTAGGAGAGGCAGATCATTAAATTTTGTTTTTATTTTTTCTTTGTTTTCAGACAGGGCTTGTTATATCGCTCAGGTTAGCCTAGAATTTGTTATCTTCTCTGGCCCTGCAGATGCAGGCATGTGTAACCATGCTGTGTTCAGAAAATTTAATTTAATTTTAGTGGAGCTGCGTAAATAAAATTTAAAAATGTTCTTAAAATTTAATAAACAGATCAGAAAATTAATATATTTCCAGAAAAATTCCATTTTATTAGTAAAGGGAGAATTTGAGAATGTAAAATTTCTATTTGTATTTTGAGACATTGTCTTGCTGCATATGCATGTTCACCTCAAACTCAAGATTTTTTTCTTGAGTCTGAGGTTGTAGGATTACAGGTATGTACCACTATGCTAGGTAAAAATGTATGGTTTCTATCAGTGAAACAGAAAGGCTGGAGAAAGGACTTCCTAACAGTTTCATGCAGAGAATAAGCTCCTGTATTGCTGGCGGTTGAACATCAGTACAATCTTGTGCAAGAAATGCTTTGAACACATGGAGTAGGAGTTCTCATTCCCAATTATCTTCCATATGGAGACTGAAAGTGTATGAAATAGTTAATGATTTGTATTATCTTAACTCTGGTTATTTATAGTATTCTTTGCTTTGAATTGAAGCCTTTTTTGTTTAAAATTTTATTATTATTATTATTATTATTATTATTATTATTATTACCATCTTTTTGAGACAGGGTCTCTCTGCAACTGCAGCTCTCCTGGAACTTGGTATGTAGACCAGGCTGGCCTTGAATTCACAGAGATCCACGTGCCTCTGCCTCCTGAGTGCTGGGATTAAAGGCATGTGCCACCATGCCTGACAAAATTTTATTATTATTTTTAAAATTTTTTAAAATTTATTTTGTATGTGTATGAATGTACTGACTGCATGCAGGTTTGTGCACCCGTGTTGTGCAATGCCGCAGAGGTCAGAAGAGGGCATCGGATTCCCCTGGAACTGGAGTTAAAGACGGTTTTCAGCCGCCATGTGGGTGCTGGGGATTGAACCTGGGTCCTCTGTAAGAGCAGTCAGCACTATTTTTTATATATAGACCTGTGTCCCCCACCCTATCCCCCCACCCCACCAGAGCTCATGTATTCTGCCAAACATGCTTTTCATCTCTTTCTCAGTTGTTCTCAAAATTCTCCATGTGGAAGTTGACTGTTTTGAGCAGAAGTTCACCATTTCAGTCAGTTCTTTGATACAGTCCTTTCTGTTGTTGTTGTTGTTGTTGTTGTTTCCAATATGCATCACTCCCAATTACTTGGACAAAAGCTCTAGGGGCCATGCACAAGAAATATTTACAACTAGGTAATTGGCACTAGCATCCTCAGATGAGGGATACCATTCGTCGTTTGTTTTTCTGGGACTGTGTTACTTCACTCAGCATGATATCTTCTAGCTCCAGCCATTTTCCTGCAAAGCTCATGATGTCATCTTTCTTTACTGCTGCATAGAACTCATTGTGTAGATGTACCACATTTTCTCTATCCACTCGTAAGTTGAGGGGCATTTGGGTTGGTTCCAGCTCCTTGTTGTTGTGAAGAGAGCTGAAATAAACATGGCCGTGCATGTATCTCTGCAGTGGGATAAGTCTTGTGGGTACATGCCCAGGAGTGGTATGGTTGGGTCGCGTGGCAAGTTCATTCCAAGTCTTCCAAGGGTTCTCCACACTGCTTTCCATAGTGGCTGTACGAGTTAACATTCCCACCAGCAGTGGATGAGTGTTCCTCTTTCCCCACAACCCCTCTAGCACTTGGTATCATTTGTTTTCTTGATCCTAGCCTGTTTATTGGAGTAAGATGATATCTTAAAGTGGTTTTGATTTGTATTTCCTTAATGATTAGTGATGTTGAACACTTCTTAAGGTGTTTCTCAGCCATCTCTAATTCCTCACTTGTGAAGTCTCTGTTCAGCTCTTTGCTCCATCTATTGAGTGGGTCATTTGTTTTCTTTCTTCTTTGTTTTTTGAGTATTTATATTCTGGAAATCAGTGCTTTGTCAGATGTATCTGCAGTGAAGGTTTCCTCCCCTCTGTGGGATTTCTCTTCATTTCCTTGATTGTTTCTTTTGATGTACAGAAGCTTTTGAGTTTAATGAGGTCCCATTTATCAATTGTCGACCTTAATTCTTGCGTAGCTGCTGTCAGCTGATTTAGGAAGTCTTTTCCTATGCCTATGTCTTGTAGTCTGCTGCCAACTTTTTCTTCAATTGCCTTCAGAGTTTGGGGTTTCACGCTGAGGTCTTTAATCCATCTGGAGTTGGCTTTTGTACAGGGCGAGAGATAAGGGTTTAATTTCATTCTTCTACAAGTGGCGATCCAGTTTTGCCAACACCACTTGCTGAAGATGCTGTCTTTTCTCCATTGTGTCTTCTTGGCCACTTTGTCAAATATGAGATGGCTGAAATTGTATGTGCTCAAGTTTGGATCTTTGGTTTTTGTTCCATTGGTCAACAGGTCTGTTTTGGTGCCAGTACCAGGCTGTTTTTATGACTGTAGCCCTATAGTATAGTTTGAAGTCTGGTATAGAGATCCCCCCTGTATTGCTCTTTTCACTCAGGGTTGTTTTGGCTTTTCGGGGTCTTTTGTTTTTCCAAATGAATTTAAAGACTTTTTTTCCCTAAGCCTGTGAAGAAGCTCTTGGGGATTTTAATTGGGATTGCATTAAATCTATACAAGAGTTTGTGTAGAATGGACATTTTTACTATGTTAATTTTCCCAATCCATGAGCATGGGAGGTTTTCCATCTTCTGATGTCTTCTTCAATTTTTCTTTAAGGGTTTAAAATTTTTGTTGTGGAGATCTTTGGTGTCTTTGGTTAGGTTTGTTCCTAGGTATTTTATTGTTTTTGAGGCTATTGTGAGTGGGAACGTCTCCTTGAATTCCTTCTCCAGAGCAGTTGGCACTCTTAACCACTAGGCCATCTCTCCAGCCCCAAAATTTTATTATTTTTAAATTATGTATGCAATGTGTGTCTGTGTATGGGTTTG
The DNA here is from genome assembly GCA_009823505.1 of Rhizomys pruinosus. Taxonomy (NCBI): domain Eukaryota; kingdom Metazoa; phylum Chordata; class Mammalia; order Rodentia; family Spalacidae; genus Rhizomys; species Rhizomys pruinosus. Next base: position 4,306,572 of record VZQC01015508.1, read on the forward strand.
TGCTCATGAGTGCTATGCTGGAGTTAAAGGCTCCTGTGATCCAAGCCACTTGACGTGGTTGCTGGGAATCAAACTTGGGTCCTCTGGAAGAGTAGAATGTGCTTTTAATTGCTGAGCCATCTCTCTAGCCTCTCCTTTAAACAATCTTTTTATGTGTATGAGTGTGTTGCACCCATGTCATGCAGTGCTTGCGAAGTCAGGAGAGGGTGTTAGATCCCATGGAACTGGAATTATGGACAATTGTTAGCTGCCATGTGGATGCTAGGAACCAAACCTGAGTCTTCTGTAAGAACAACAATGTTCTTAAACACCGAGACATCTTTCTAGCCCCTGAAGCCTTCATTTTGGTGAAATTGTAGTAAGCATTATCTTAGCACTTAACTGCTTCTGTCTGAAGTGGGGAATTGGAGTTAGGAAGTAGCTGAAATAGCATCTGTTGGAGAGTTAATTATTTTGACACCCAGAAGAGATACTCTGGTAGGCTTCAGAGTGAAAAAGAAAATTTACAATCATATTAGAAACACTTAGAAATTGCTTTTGTTGTGGTATTTGTAAAGCTAGGATTTTTGTTGTTCACAAACTTAGTTAAAAATCCTTTGAGATTTAGCAAATTGAGTTCTTAGTGTTTATTACTTGCATACACACAAACACTTTATTTAAAGGTATCATTAGGGAACAAACTTCAAAACTTTGAGCATGTTTGTCAAGTGCTCTCCCACTAAGCTGTATCCTCAGCATATTTTAGATTATTAAAGAGTGAAAATCTTTCAAAGTAAAATTTGTTAAGGTTAGAATTTTTCTTGAAATTCTTTTTACTATAATGAATTTATAGAATTTAGAATTTATGAATTACTTTAGAATTATGACTAAAAATTCTTTGTTATTCTGATTTGTTTTCTGTTGATGTGATAAAACACTGACCAAAGCCAACTTGGGAGAAGACCAAAACTAACTTGGATTATACTTCCAAGTGACAATCCAACTTTGAGGGAGGTCAGACAGGAACTTGGGAGGAACCTGGAGTTAAGAACTAAAGTAGAGGAATGCTGCTTACTAGCTTGTTCCTCTGACCTCTGCTCAGTGTGCTTTCTTACACAACCTGCCCAGGGGTGGCACTACTTACAATGGGCTGGGCCCTCCCATATTAGTTAGCAGTTAAGAATATGCCTCACAGACATGGCCACAGGTCACTCTGATCTAGGCAGTGTCTCAGCTGAGGTTCCTTCTTGCCAAGTCTGTCAGGTTGACAGCTGAAGCTATCCAGCATGGTTGTATTTGAATTAATTTTGTTATAGACTTATTTGTGAACGAAAAAATTTAAATTGAGAATTGATATTGTCAGGCTATCATGATATTTTAATATATCTGAATCTTGAAATTGCCAGGTTTTATATTATATTTGTTTTATTTCACTTAGGAAAGGGAATTCTTGAAGAATTATGTTCAACGAATAGTTGATGTTCGACCCACATTGGTTCTAGTAGAGAAAACAGTGTCTCGGATTGCCCAGGACATGTTACTGGAACATGGCATTACTCTGGTCATTAATGTAAAGTCAGTGAGTGTTCTTATTTTTCTGTTTGTATTTACTTTATAAAAGCCCCCACAGCTTTTAAATTAATGTATATATAAATGGTAGGTATGCAGCAACCTTTATTACTTTGCTGTACCATGTATGTTGAAAGTAGGACATAGGTGCAGTAGCTAGTTCTTTTGGGTGTGTGGGGGGGATCTTTTTCACACAGGGTCTCCCTGTAGCCCCAGCTGGCCTAGAAGTTGCTATTAGACCAGGCTGGCGTCCATTTTATAGTGAATCTGCCTATCTCATCCTCCCAAATGTTGGAATTAAAGGCATGCACCACCATGTCTGGCCTCAAATTTAGATTGTAGAATCTCACACCAGAAGAAAGTGGTGATTATGTGACTATTATTATGGGTGGAATGGACATTAGCTCACCAGCAAGTACTTGTTGGTCCTTGACTTCTCCCTGAAAAGCCTACTCTCTCTAGATCCCACTTTTAGGAAGTTGATTTTTTTGTTTGTTTTTCCATATTATCTTGTGCCAATGCATGATGTCCAAGTGCCTTTTTCTTTTTTAAAGCTAGTCTGGGAACTGAAGAAATGTCTCAGTGTTTAAGATCATTTGTTGCCCTTCCAGAGAGCCTTGGTTTAGTTCCCAGTATCCATATGGCACCTCACCACTGCCTTTAACTCCAGTTCCAGGGGATCTGACTCCCTCTTCTGGCCTCCAAGAGTACAAAGCAGGCACTTGGTACACATACATACATGGAGGTGAAACAATCATACAAATAATGATAATAAGGGCTGGAGAGATGGCCTAGCGGTTAAGAGCACTGACTGCTCTTGCAGAGGACCTGGGTTTGATCCCCAGCACCCACATGGCGGCTGAGAACCGTCTTTGACTCCAGTTCCAGGGGAATCCGACACCCTCTTCTGACCTCCGCAGCATGTGCACGACATGGGTGCACAAACCTACATGCCGACAGTACATTCATACACATACAAGAGTAAATAAAAAATTAAAAAAAAAAAACCAAACAAATAATGATAATAAATACATCTTAAAAGATAAGGTCTTGCTTATCTCTGGGTGGTCTAGAACTTGCTATTTAAACTAGGCTGACCTTAGACTTGACACTGATCCTCTTGCCTCTGCTTCTCAAGTGCTAGGATTGCAAAAATGTACCACCATGTTTGGTCTATCTTTTGATAATATTATTAGTATGAGCAAGGTTTGTGTTTGGGGCCACATTTTGACTATTTAGCAAGTAACATAGTCTAATCTGGAAAAATTGTCATGTAATTATTAAAATTAAGGAAATTGTCTTAAAAATTTAACTTTTTTTGCTAATTCTTTTTTTTAAGTTTTTCTTTTCTTTATTTTTATTTCATGTGTAATGTCTGCATGTTTAAGTGCATCCATGTCATGCCATGCCTGAGGAGGACAGAAGAGGATGTTAGATCCCCTGGAAATGGAGTTACAAACAGTTGTTAGCTGCCATGTGGGTGCTGGGATTTGAACCCGGGTCTTCTGTAAGAACAACCAGTGCTCTTAACCACTGAGCCATCTCTCTAGCCCCATATTTATTATTTTTTTATGTGTCTGAGTGTACTGTCTGCCTGTAGGTTGGTGTACTTGTGTTGTGCAGTGCCTCAGAAGTCAGAAGAGGGCATCGGATTCCCCTGGAACTGGAGTTAAAGATGGTTCTTAGCTGCCATGTGGGTGCTGGGAATCGAGCCTGGGTCCTCTGCAAGAGCAGATGGTGCTCTTAACTGGCTGAGCCATCTCTCCAGCCTGAGGAAATTAATTGTTAGAATTATGTGGTCTTAATTTTTCATTTGCTTTTCCAGGTTAAATTTAGTAGGTTTTTTTTATTCATACCTAATTTTGTAATATTGTTTTTCTGTCTGTAGCAAGTTTTAGAACGAATCAGTCGGATGACCCAAGGTGATTTAGTGGTATCTATGGACCAGCTGCTCACAAAACCACGCCTGGGCACTTGCCACAAATTTTATATGCAGATATTTCAGTTACCTAATGGTGAGTCATCTTTAGCATAGGTTCACTTAAGCTTGGGGGTCTCAGGCAATGAATCAACTCCTAGCTAAACATTCATTGTTTACTTAGTAGAAAGTATTAGTGTCTGTTAGCAGTGGTTAAGTGAGGGTTGGTCAGTGTGGTCTTATTTCTGTAAGTTTTCTTTTGTTTGTGTTGATAGTGAATTTTATCTGTTGTCACTTATGTTTCTTAACTTTTGTTTATTTGTAGAACAAATGAAAACACTAATGTTTTTTGAAGGCTGTCCACAACACCTTGGCTGTACAATTAAGCTCAGAGGAGGCTCTGATTATGAGCTGGCTCGAGTTAAGGAGATCCTAATATTTATGATCTGTGTAGCTTATCATTCTCAACTTGAAATCTCGTTTCTCATGGATGAGTTTGCTATGCCTCCCACATTAACGCAAAGCTCTTCATTCCATTCTCTGATTGAGGGACAAAGGGAAGAGGGAGCTACCCAGGAGCAGTACAGTGGTAGCTCCCTTCCTCAGGATCCAGAATGCCCTCCTGAGTCACTGTCTTCTGATGATAGTACTTTGCTGGAATCAAGAATTGTGTTTGAGAAGAGTGAGCAGGAAAATAAAAGTGCTCCACAGGCAGGTGCCCCTCTGAAGCATCAAGAGTATGCCACACCTACTTGCCCAGGAGGTGTTCCTCGTGCTCTCTTTGCACTGGTACCAGAGTCGTTGTTACCCCTCCATGTGGACCAACAGGACGCCGTAGGCAGTGAACAGTCAGAGACTTTGCAGCCACCAGATGAGCAACAACAGGATCCCAAAGTCCAGATGAAAGCCTTTAGAGACCCTTTACAGGATGATACTGGAGTGTATGTTACCGAGGAAGTCACATCCTCTGAAGATAAACGAAAGACCTACTCCTTAGCATTTAAACAGGAATTAAAAGATGTGATCCTCTGCATCTCTCCAGTCATCACATTCCGGGAGCCTTTCCTTTTAACTGAAAAGGGGATGAGGTGCTCAACTCGAGATTATTTTCCAGAGCAGATTTACTGGTCTCCTCTTCTCAATAAAGAGATGAAAGAAATGGAGAGTCGGAGGAAGAAACAGCTGCTCAGGGATCTTTCTGGACTTCAGAGCATGAATGGAAGTGTTCAGGCCAAGTCTATTCAAGTCTTGCCCTCACATGAGCTAGTGAGCACTAGGATTGCTGAACATCTGGGTGATAGCCAGAGTTTAGGTAGAATGCTGGCTGATTATCGAGCAAGAGGAGGAAGAATTCAGTCAAAACACTTAGACCCTTTTGCTCACTCAAAGGACGCATCATGTACATCAGGTGGTAAATCAGGAAGCAAAACTGAAGGCGATGAAGAGAGAGGATTGATTCCAAGTGATGCAGTATGGCCATCAAAGGTAAGACATCACTCTTGAATGTTCATGTTAGCTTAGAATTTGCACATGTTTAGCTGGGCGTGGTGGTGCACGCCTTTAATACTAGCACTTGGGAGGCAGAGGCAGGTGGATCTTTGTAAGTTCAAGGCCAGGCTGGTCTACAGAGTGAGTTCCAGGACAGCTGGGGCTACAGGGAGACCCTGTCTCAAAAAGACCAAAAAAAAAAAAAAAAAGAATTTGCACGTTTAAAAATTGCTGAGGCAGCTGGGTGTAGTGGCGCACGCCTTATTTTTTAGACGAAAATTAGAAGCAAAAAAAAAAGGCAGGTGAGATTCTTTGTGGTGAGTTCAAGGCCAGCCTGGTTACTAGACATGACGAGTTTTGCTCAGGACAGCTGGTTGCGGCTACGGAAGACCCTGTCTTCGAATATAGGATAAAAAAATAAAAAAAAAAAAAAGAAGAATATTGTCTACTAGAGGGCAAGATAAAAACAATCAGTTTTAGCTTGGACTTTTGAGATTGTCTTTGGTCAAAGACCAATTTTACTTCTTTTCAGTTAGCTTTTTGTAGTTTTAGATCTCACTTGTCACTTTATAGAGATGATAGGAGGCTTAATTAACTGTGGAATGCATTACCTGCCATAAAGGTGAGCTGGTACAGCAGTGTGTTCGGACTTGCAGGTGTTCATCTGTTCCTTGTCCCTCAGGTGGACTGTCTGAATCCTGCTAACCATCAGAGACTCTGCGTGCTCTTCAGCAGTTCGTCTGCCCAGTCCAGCAATGCTCCTAGTGCTTGTGTCAGTCCCTGGTAGGATGCTTCTCCCATATGCTTTTGCACTTAGGAACAGAATTCCAACAACTTAAAAAATAATGCTGGTCTAGGATCTGATTTTAGTTACATGACATGTTGATGATCATATATAAATTGATAGAACTTTTAAATTTTTTAAAGAATTATATCCTACATGTATGTAAGTGCATCTTGCATGCAATGCCCACAAAGGCCAGAAGAGGGTGCCTGGTCCCCTGAAACAGGAGTTAATTGATGGTTGTTAGTTGCCAAGTGGGTTCTGGGAACTGAATCTGGGTCCTTTGCAAGAGCAGCTAATGCTTTTGACCACTGAGGCAATTCTCCAGTCCCAAATTGATAGAACTTTTAAACTTGCAAAGTAATTATGAAATTTATGTTTGGTCATGGGTAGACTTAACAAATACTTTAAGTAGGAATGGAAAAGAATCTGTGATAATAGGGAAATTTCTGGTTAAAAAAAGTAACAAACTTGACCCACAAAAGCTGGTTTATAAAATCATGTGCAATTTAGTCAAGTTTTTTTAAACATTTTTATTGATGTTTTATGCATTTCATACATCTTTTCTCAGTCCAATTTAGACTCATTTCCCTTTCCATGGTTCCTACCCCACCCAAGTTCATGCATTCTTCCATACGTAGGCAAGTTTTTCTTGAGCATCATTTTTGTAAAAAGGCATTCAGCCTTATTGGTTTTGGTGCTGGAGATTGAACCCAGGGCTTTGCTAAACATGTACTCAGTGATTGAGCTATACTGCCAGACCAGCCTTTTATCTCATTGATAGATTTTATGGTAAAGCTTCTAAGTAGATTTATAGAGATGAACACATTTTATAATGTAATACTTCAGTGATAGTTACAAAACCATATGTAGCTATCTTAGTTTCTTTTCCTGTTGTGAGAAAATACTCTGACAGAAGCCCCCAGAGCGAGACAGAGACAAAGAGAGACATGGAGAGAGAGAAAGAGACACAGTGAGAGACAGAGACAGAGAGAGAAAGACAAAGAGAGAGAGAGAGACACACAGAGAGAAAAAGAGATATACAGAGAGAGAGAGAGAGAGAGAGAGAGAGAGAGAGAGAGAGTTTAGTTAGCTCACAGTTCTAGGCAACAGGCCATTGTGGAAGGGAAGTGAAAGTAGCTGGAGCTTAAGTTGCTGGTCACATTAAGTCAGTATTCAGAAGAAGAGAGCAAAGGAATGCCTGGTACTAATGCTCAGCTTACCTCCCTTTCTTCATTTTGTGTAGTTCAGGATCCCAGGCAGGAATGGTGCTAGCTCCTGTAGGTATGTTTTCTCATATTAATCAAGGTAATTCTCCACGGGCATGCCCAGAGACCCAGGAGATTATACACTTGACAAATTGACAACACCACCACAATAGGTTTACATTTTATGACCTATGTTCAGTTTTTAAACAGTACAGGGGTTAGAGTGTATGTAGCCCAGTGGTAGTGTGTACTTAGCAAGCACAAGGGCCTGGATTTGATCCCCAGCATATCTCTCTGTCTCTCTGTCTCTCTGTCTCTCTGTCTCTCTCTCACACACACACACATACACACACACACACACACACACACACACACACACACATACACACACACGGTATTTTTTTCCAGCATTGTTTCCATGATAAACTACTTCCAGCAGAGAGAAGAGATTTTTCTAGAACTGGTATAGTTCCAGACCAACATCAAATCTGTCTTTCTGAAAGCCTATAGGAATTCTTTTTGGAGTTTAATATTGGAATTCAAGACATGGGTTTCAACAGGCATATAGCCAAAGTAGCCAAAGTCTCTTGTTTGTGGGAAGCTGTAAGTTAGATACAAAGCAAGGAGTTGGTTCTTTAACAGGAGTAAGAGTTGCAGTTCTCTGTATGAAGTGAAGGTATAGACCAGAGAGCAGATCAGAGGTTTTTTTTTTTAAATGTTGATGGAGTTTGAGGCTCTGTGAAGGAAGCTTTTGCCTCTTCCCAATGGAAGTCAATTTTATTCAATTGATATTATAATTTATGCATCCTCATTAAGTAGCTTCATAAGGTACTAATGGACTGGGACTGTAAAAGATGCTGTAGTGTGTGGCTAGTCCATACTTGTTTGACAAAATGAAGCAAAGCCTATTCTTTTTTTAAAATTTTATTTATTTATTTATTTATTTATTTATTTATTTATTTATTTATTTATTATGTGTATGAGTGTACTGTCTGCATGTAGGTTGGTGCACCCGTGTTGTGCAGTGCCACGGAGGTCAGAAGAGGGCTTCGGATTCCCCTGGAACTGGAGTTAAAAGATAGTTCTTAGCTGCCATGTGGGTGCTGGGGATTGAACCTAGGTCCTCTGTAAGAGCAGTTGATGCTCTTAACCGCTGAGCAATCTCTCCAGCCCTATTCTATAGCAACAACAAATACAACTTGCTTTAATATTCATTCATTATAAGCACATTTAATAATCAGAATATGTGGTCTCTTGACATTACTTTGTGGTAATATTTACGTATTTCTAATAAATACTTAACATATTTCTTCTTTTAGGATTGTAACAATGGAATTTTATGGAAAGAATGATCTGACATTGGGAATATTTTTAGAAAGATACTGTTTCAGGTAGGAGCTAATTTTCCCCTTACGATTATTATGTGTTGTTGAAGCCCAGAATTTCAAAGTAAAGCATAAGTACAAGTTGAATGTCAAGTATTGTTAGTGGTCCTTACTTTCATACAGTGTGTCAGTATACCATACAAAGATACAATATGTAGCTGGGTGTGGTAGTGCACGCCTTTAATCCCAGCATTTGGGGGTCAGAGGCAGGCAGATCTCTGTGAGTTCAAGGCCAGCCTGGTCTACAAAGTGAGTTCCAGGACAGCTGGGGCTATAGGGAGACTCTGTCTCAAAAAGAAAAAAGAAAAAAGATAAAACAAAAAACCCCATGTTTTGTATTCAGATCGGGATGTCCTAACTTGTGTCTCTTCCTTTCTACTCGCTCTGCTGTCCTAAGACTTACTCAGGATGTCTGTTTTAAAGTGATTCAAATAGGAAACAAAGGAAGTGTTGGAATCAACTAGATCTCAGTTTAAATTATACCGGTTTTACTCACCACTTACATAGTATACCTATGGTATAAGTGATTTAATGTTTTAATTAGCCTCAACAGGGAATACAATATCCAGAAATATTTAGGTTTTTAATGGGTAAAATGAGGTATTTGAAATTGACCATTAGAAGGTGTTTAACAAATGGAAACTATTACCATGCTACAGTTTAAGACAGAATGTTCAGCTGCAGCTCAGAACAGAATGTGTCCTTGTTCATTAGTACTCTAGAGAGGGTATGATGCTTCCTTGATCATGATTCTGGTTGGCAAGCATTTGTTTTGTGTGGCCTCTCTGTTTCATGCTTAATGTGAGAAGAACTCTCTTATGTGTCACAGGTCTTCTTACCAGTGTCCTAGTATGTTCTGTGATACCCCCATGGTGCATCACATTCGACGCTTTGTCCACGGCCAAGGCTGTGTGCAGATAATCCTGAAGGAGTTGGATTCCCCAGTACCTGGATATCAACATACAATTCTCACATACTCCTGGTGCAGAATATGCAAACAAGTATATGCTATACTACAATATTTCATATGATATTTATTTAATTTCTTAAACATGTATTTAATTTCTTCCTGTGTATCTTTACTTTTCTAACTCTGGAGGGAGTTCTTTGATGTCAGTATTATGTTTTTTAATATATAATGTTTATTCAAATTGCAGTGAATGTACACCAAATCTAATATCATAATTACTTTGACTTATTTTGGAGTATGCTTTTAGAAGGATCTATGAGAATTGTAGATAAATGACAGTGTGGCTCACGTTAATACAGCAGTTGAGAATAGCAGTGTCATGGTTAGTTCCTTCTGAGGGGAGCACACTGACTGCAATGATTTCTTTCAGACTGTCTTTTATGTGGTGTTGGGGATTAGACTGTACACATGCTAGGGAAGTACTTTATCACTAAACTTGACTCCAGCCTCATATTCGTTAATAGGCCTTTATGTCTCATTAGACAGCTGGTAGCATTTTGTTAATGCTGTACATGGATTGTTGAATTAAGTGAATAACTGAAATTTGGTCTTTCTTTCTTGCATTTCTTTCTTTCTTTACGGATTTTAATTAAAACAAACAATTCTGCCTTTGGGGTTATATCAAAAGGGAAAGTTTTGTTCCAAAAAAATGAAAAACTTTTTTTTTTAAATGAAAAACTTCTAATGTAAGAAAAGTTTTATGTAAGCCACAGTAATCAAAAAAAAAAACAAAACAAAACAGGCAAAGGGGCATAATAAAGCATATGGCCAGTTAATATGGAAATTAATTTTATTCATTGATGATGGAAGTATAAATGAAGCCAAATATGAAGATAAGTAAAATGCCTTAAAATTTTTAAGAGAAACATTTCAAAGATGAATAATTTCTAGGATTGCTAAGAAAGTAAGTAAATTGGTATTGTTAAGTGTTGAAGTTAATATAAATGAATACTGTTTTGGGAGGGAATGTGGCAGAAAGTATCAAGATAATTGCCCTCTGATTTGTTAATGCCCACTCTTACTAATTTATTCTAAGGAAATAGTCAGGTCTATTTCTGAGTATGTATATACAAGGATGTTCATTGGAGCATTATACAAATAAGGAAAATCTTTAATTCCTATCAGTAGGGACTGGTTAAATGTCCATTCTCTGTGGCCAGAAGTAGTAAAGAAAGTAAATAACATATAAGCATATTGCTGTTGTGTAGGGGATTATTTGAGATATTCCTTATCCTTATCTTTCCAGCTCAAAGCACCTTTTTAAGATTTTGTTCTTTTCCTAGTTTTCTTCAATCACAACACATTGTTTATATTAGAAAATACATCTTTTAAAAATGAGATTCTCAATATGTGATTTAAATTTTTTTTTTCTGCATTCTAGGTAACACCAGTTGTTGCTCTTTCCAATGAATCTTGGTCTATGTCATTTGCAAAGTACCTCGAACTTCGGTTTTATGGGCACCAGTATACACGAAGAGCCAATGCTGAGCCATGTGGCCACTCTATCCACCACGATTATCACCAGTATTTCTCCTATAACCAGATGGTGGCATCTTTCAGGTAAGAAGGCAAATTGATCTTATACATTGTTACATTCGTTAAAGATGTAGCATTTCCACTATTCTGTTGCATTTGGGCCTATGTCATCCCTTTTCTTTATCCTCACAAATGCAAAGGTCTAAACTCTGCTAAGAGCTTTCCATGTTTGCTATTCCTTATCCTAAGAAACAGGTATTTTTATAATTCTTACTCTTAGGTGTTTTAAACATGGGTAGTAATACCATATACTCAGCGATAAAGCAGCAAATGATGGGAGTCTTGATTTGAGCTCCATTTGATCTTTTGCTTCCTGTCTCTTCACCATTGTTTTGGCATCCAAAAGTCTTGACAGATTTTGCTAAGATATTAATTATGATGGAAGTCATAAAATATTTCTGATAAAGCTAAAATCCTAAAGGAATAGTCACTATTATAGCATTAAATAATTTGAGAAAGCAGGCTCTACCTTCAGAACTTAACTGAAACCCTGACCACTTCACCAACTTCAGTGCTACTACTGCGGCTACTAAGTTTCCGTGTTTTTACTAAGTAGCTCTTTCCAGTCTCCATTTGACATTTCTTTGTAACCTGCTCTCACTTGGTGCAACAGTCAAAGTGACCCTGTTAAAGGAAAATGAGATCACTCTTCTGCTTTAGGAATTCCAAAAGGCGCCTGGTCTGTCCTGAGTGGAAGCCAGAGTCTTTTTGCTGGTTTCTGATCCCCTACATGTTCTTGCTGCCCAGGGCCTCTGGTTCTCATCTCCTACTGCATTCTCAGTCATTCTGCTGCAGTCTGGCTGGCTCTGGCCCGGCCTCAGCTGTGTCTGGTAGGTGCCTGCTGGGGAGCCTTATACTTGTTTTTTCTTTCAGCCACTCCCTCCTCAGATAGGGACTTGTTATTTCCTTACTTCCTATAGGTCTTTATTGGAATTTTACTTGCCTAGCACTCCATGCTTCTTATTCTTGCTTTAATTTTCTTCATAGTACTATGATAGATTAAATATTTATGTTTTATTATCTAATCTGTTATTCCTAAGGCATAATGGCATGAATTTTGGTACTATATTCTTGGCACTTAAAACAGTGTCTGGCACTGTCCTAGTTATATTCTATTGCTATGATAAAACAGGACCAAAACCAAGTTGGGGAGGAAAAGATTTATTTCATCTTACTCTGTGTTTGAGAGAAGTCAGGTAGGAACTCAAAGCAGGAACCAGAGAACATGGAGGAATGTTGCTTACTGGCTTGCTCTTCTGGCCTGTGCTCAGCCTGCTTTCTTATACTACCCAGGACTGTTTGCTCAAGGGTGGCACCATCCACATTGGGCTGGGCACAAGCCAATCCAGAGGCAGTGCTTTAACTGAAGTTCTTGCTTCCCTGGTGTGTCTAGTTGACAACTGAAGCTATCCAGCACAGGCACACAATATACTCAGGAAACATTTGCTAATTAGAACTTAATTTCATTTTTTTTACTATTTTTTTAATTAATTTTTTAATTTATTTCTATATGTGTATGAATGTACTGTCTGCATGCAAATCTGTGCACCCGTGTTGTGCAATGCCGCGGAGGTCAGAAGAGGGTCTCGGATTCCCCTGGAACTGGAGTTCTCCTGGAATTGGAGTTTCAGACGGTTCTTAGCCGCCATGTGGGTGCTGGGGATCGAACCTGGGTCTTCTGCAAGAGCGGTCGGCGCTCTTAACCGCTAGGCCATCTCTCCAGCCCCCAACTTAATTTCATTTTTAAAACAAGGGCTTTTCACCATAATTTTAGGATGTAGGTGGAATGTGGTGATGCAGGCCTTTTAATCACAGAACTCAGGAAGCAGAAGGATCTCCAAATTCCAGGCCAGCTGGGTTGACACAGTAAGTTACAGGCCAACTAGGGCTGTATATAGATCCTATCTCAAAAATAAGCAAGCAAATAAAAATTCAACCAAAACAAAAAAAGAACTATATATACAAAAAACTCCACCATCACCACTACCACCAAAATTTAAGATGCAGACAAGATAATAGTATTTACTAGTCAATATGTTAAATGGAAGGGAAATAAAGACTCATGAAGAACTCTTCAAAGTTGTGAGGATAATAAATACTTTTTTAAAGTACCTTTTCTCATAGAGAAAGTTTACATTAAATTCATTGTTGTTTTTATATGCAGTGCAAGGGTAGAAAAAAGTCCCTCTAAAATTGGGAAAGGTATGTCTAGTAATTAGAAGTTACCTTTTATGTCTTTATAGCAAACTCTCTTTTCTCTTATGTCTCATTACAGTTTACCATTTCTATATCCCTCTCAAATTATTAATTTGTTCACTTTTCTACTCTCTTTTCTTTTCTCAGTTATTCGCCTATTCGACTTCTTGAAGTATGTGTTCCACTCCCCAAAATATTCATTAAACGTCAAGCTCCATTAAAAGTGTCTCTTCTTCAGGATCTCAAGGACTTTTTTCAGAAGTAAGTTTTAGTTTCTTTGATTGTCCGTTTTTGTTTAGTAATGCTTGTAATCCATAGCTGTTTTTTTCAGTTTGCTCATTTGACTTTCTTATGTAATAGAAACAACTTCATTCTTATAATTGTGCATTTTATGTTCACTGTAAAAAAGAAGAGTGTAAATAATATAGGAATGTGTGTCTCACACATTGTAAACAAATTAAAATTTTTGAGTACATAAATCTCAAGGGCCTTTTTTAGATTTGCAAGATTCTATGTGATTTTTGTTTAGGTAGAACCCATTTTAGTTATAGTTTTACATTAAATTTCATTTTTCCCTAATTTATGTGAGATAGTTGAGCTCCTCTAATGTCTGCGATGTTCTTTCTTCCCATTTATAGAGTTTCACAGGTATACCTAGCTGTTGATGAAAGACTTGCATCTTTGAAAACAGACACATTTAGCAAAACAAGAGAGGAGAAAATGGAAGATATCTTTGCACAAAAGGAGGTATTCTTTTTTTTTTTTTTTTTTTTTTGGAGACAGGGTCTCTTTGTAGCCCCAGCTGTCCTGGAACTTACTCTGTAGACCAGGTTGGCCTTTTTTTTTTTTCATAGAAAATCCAAAAGCTGATTATTTTCTTACTAGAAGTCTTTTTGGTATGGATCTGAATAGTGTTTCAGATTAATGAAATTGAATTTGTTGCCTTCCAGATGGAAGAAGGTGAGTTCAAGAACTGGATCGAGAAGATGCAGGCAAGACTCATGTCTTCCTCTGTAGATACCCCTCAGCAACTACAGTCAGTCTTTGAGTCACTCATTGCCAAGAAACAAAGTCTCTGTGAAGTTTTACAGGCTTGGAATAATAGGTATGAGTCTGTCAGATTTTCCTTGATATTGTTGCCAAGTTTGCTTTGCTATAATGGTTTAAAATTTATTTTCTGGTTCTAGGGACAAAACTCAAGGCCTTGGGCTAGCTAGGCAAGTGCTTCGCTACTTAATTCCAACTTCAATATTTTGTATGTGTATGAATGTACTGTCTGCATGTAGGTCTGTGCACCCATGTCGTGCAATGCCGCGGAGGTCAGAACAGGGTCTCGGATTCCCCTGGAACTGGAGTTCTCCTGGAATTGGAGTTACAGACGGTTCTCAGCCACCATGTGGGTGCTGGGGATCGAACCCAGGTCCTCTGCAAGAGCAGTCGGTGCCCTTAACTGCTAGGCTATCTCTCCAGCCAACTTCAATATTTTAAAATTGAAAGTATTAATTATAGATGTTTCATTTTCTCTGGTTATAAAGACTTTTTTGGTTTTCTCTTCATCTTTTAAAGCATACTTGAAGATAAAAACACAGTATGGCAGGAGACATTAGATAGTGCTAGCTCAACTCTAATGGGAAAACAGTGGACTATGAGACTGAACAGTATCTACCTCTATTTCCAATAGCCTTATGTTCAACTTCTGATCACAGAAATGTCTAGAAAAAAAAATATATATTTTGTCTTTTTGAGAGAGGGTTTCCCTTTAGTCTCAGCTGGCCTGGAGCTCGCTATATAGACCAGGCTGTCCTTGAACTCAGAGATCCACCTGCCTCTGCCTCTTGAGTGCTAGGATTAAAGGCGTGTACAACCACGCCCAGCTAGAAAAATATATTTTTTAAATTAATATAAAATTAGAGCCAAAAAGGGGGCACCTGAAGTTCAGTAACACAGTTGGAACAATCTGCAGTCGGGGGAGAAGAGATTTAAGTTGGTTGATTTTCTGTGGGTTTTGATCCTTTGCTAGTCTCATGGTGATGGAAGTTGCACATTTTTTCAGTGGGACTGCTGGGAGTTTGGTTCTCCAGGCAGAAGTCTGATGCAGACCAGGGATCTGGAGGTCTTTGTACTATCCCAGGATCTGAGTGGGATGTACTTTTAAAGGATCTGCAGTGTTTAATCATAAGTATGACAAAAACTGACAAGCAGGGGGCTGATATACTCTAGAGTAGCATACTTGTCTCCAAGAGAAGTTTCATTTTGAAGACATGTGATATACACTCTCTTACTGAAAGCACTGGTTCCCCTGTTGAAGCTTGCTAGGGATTTCAATTCAAAGCTTCTTTTTAAAAATTTTTTATTTTTTATTTTAGTTTATTTTTTTATGTGTATGAGTGTACTGTCTGCATGTAGGTAGGTGCACCCATGTTGTGCAGTGCTGTGGAGGTCAGAAGAGGGCATCGGATTCCCCTGGAACTGGAATTAAAGATGGTTTTTAGCCTTCATGTGGGTGCTGGGAATAGAACCCAGGTCCTCTGCAAGAGCAGTCGGCGCTCTTAACTGCTGAGCCATCTCTCCGGCCCCTCAAAGCTTCTTTTATTCTCATAAGAACTTCATGAAGCCTTCTCACCAAGGGTACCCACACCACAATTTCCAGGAGGAAATAGAGTTTCTTAATGCAGTTTTCCCAAATGAAGTAGCATATTGTACGGGATGTATACATTCTGCTTGTTGGGTACTTGTATACTTTGGATTTCCTGGAGAACTGAGTAATCAATCAGCCAGGATCAAACCCTGGAAATTCTGGTGAGTAAGCTTGACCCAGCAGTTATAGACTAGTTCTCCATGAAAGATGGTGTTACTGCAAATGATGTCACTTGTGACAGTGGAATTTGTGACCTGATACCAGATTCCGTCATCCATGCCATACTATCCAATCTTTATGGCTATTTGATGAAAGGAATGAAATCATATGGAACATATTGGACTATTCACATCACTCTAGAACCAGAATTTCCTTATGTTAATTTCAAAACAAACCTAAGTCAGACCTCCTATGATGATCTATCAGGAAAGTTGTGGAAGTCTTCAAACCAGGAAAATTTGTGACCACCTTGTTATCAGAGTTCTAAGTGTTATACAGTGCTTTCTTCACCCCAGAAAATTGAAGGTTTTAAACATCTTGATTGCCAGAGTGCTATGTGCAGTGATTACAATTTTGTGTTTACCAGTTTTGCTAAGCAGCAGCAACAATAGGAGAATAGGTTAAGAAAAATGAAGAAGAAAAAGCACAAAAAGAGAAGATGCATAGAAGGTGGTGGTTGCTTTCTAGATGTTGATACTGGGAGCCATGCTTTGCATGACCACCACCTTGTAGTTGCAGAAAGCCCTAGGGGTAAAGATAGTGTAATCATTTTGCAGTGTAGGCATCAAGGAGTTAGATATTGTGCATGAATACTTTCTTCTGTGCTATTCTTGCTGTGAAATTGACATGCGTGTAGATGAAAAAAGTTACCTGTATGAAACTTTATAACACTGGTGAAAACAGTTCAATATAGCTTATGTGTGTATAATATTTCTGCATGTATTGTTCAAAATTCCCTACAGACAAGGCTTTCATCCTTGTTAGATGTTGGCCTTAGCTAACCATCTGAGACTGTTCTATTAAGTTGCTGACAGAATTTTACATCCAGTTACCTTCATTTTCTAGAACATATTTATTACTAATGTTATTAAAACCAAATTTTACTTCATATAGTTGTTTTTTGTAATGGCAATTAATTTTTTCTTAAAAAAACAAACCAAAACTAACACAGAACGGCTCTCTTTGCTGTTTCAAATATGCATGCTTGCTGAGTGGGGTTTAACTGAATTAGTGTTTCAGGAATGATAATTGGTTTGGAGACTTATATTTTAAATATATTAATGTAACATTTTATAAAATATACCAATTATATATATATAAACTAAATGTTATTTTATAATTTCCGTCATACTGGCAAGAGCTCTCCATTAACTGATTAGTTATCATAAGAACTTAGTTGTAGTTGTATACAACTTTAAAGTCTACTATGAGTATAGAGAAAGTTGACTATGTAGTTTCAAATTGTAAAGAAAAGAATTTGTAAATACCATTAAAAATGCTAGAAATGAAGGTGTATTTCCTTTTGCCTTTGACTATAGGTTGCAGGACCTTTTCCAGCAAGAAAAAGGTAGAAAGAGGCCTTCAGTTCCTCCAAGTCCTGGAAGACTAAGACAAGGAGAAGAAAGCAAGGTAATAAAATGGAGCACTGTCTTTGCTGATTTGTTGATAGACATATTAGTTTTATTTATAATAGGAGTGTTATAAATACATTATAATGCATGGATGTTCTTTGTCTTGCTGTTTTAAACAACAGTTTTGCTAGCTTTCAAAGAGACTTGATCTGGAGTACTCTTATATCCAATCCTGAACTAAAATAATGTGTTATAGTTCATTTATTTGAAATATTTGTTTAAAAACTTCTATCCATTGAGGCATCACTGAAGATATTACAGAGGAAAAGATGTGAGTGCTCAGAGTCCATAGTTGGAATTCTAACTTTTCTTATTGTGTAGTTCTTTGGGTGTGTTTTATCTCTGTGCTTAAATGAAACGTTCTTTTTTTTGTTTTGTTTTTTGTCTTTTTGAGACAGGGTCTCTTTTTAGTCCGAGCTGTCCTGGAACTCACTATGTAGACCAGGTGGGCCTTGAACTCTCAAGAGATCCTCCTGCCTCTTCCTCCCAAGTGATTAAAGGTGTATGCCACCACACCTGGCCAGAGAAGTTCTTAAGGTATCTGAACTGAACTGAATATGACCAGATTTTATTTATTTATTATACACACACACACACACACACACACACACACACACCTCACACATATATGATACATATAATCTCAGTTTAATTTTTCTTTTGCTGACAGCAAATTACCACAAACTTAGTGTTCAGAGTGTGGATTTATTATTTCACAGTTTTGTAGGGCAGAGTCTTTCTGGCTGGGTTCTCTACTGAGTCTCATAGAGCTCAAATGGAGGGTTTGGCCAGGACTTCACTCATATTTGAAGACCACAGATTCTTTCAAGCTCATTCAGGTTGTTGACAGGATTCAGTTCCTACAGTGACAAAATTGACCTCCTTGTTGATAGCTATTGATGGATGCTTAGATTCCCTGCCATATACTCTGCTTCTTCTTTAAATCCTTCAACAGTGGTACAGTCTCTCTTGTGCTTTAGATCACTGTTTTGTCTCTTTGACTTACAGACATAGATTTAAGTCTCATGCACTTGTATCTGGATTTCTTCTCATTTGTAGTCAACTGACTTGGCGCCCTACTTAGAATTGAAAAATACTGCTAGGCGTGGTGGTGCACACCTTTTTTTTTGTCGCCATTCTTTAGCAATTTTTTTTTTAAATTTATTATTGTTATTAAACTATTTCCATATATCATACATCATTTCTCAATCGAATTTAGAGTCACTTCCCTTTCCATGCTCCAGAGGTTTTTTTTTTTTTTAAAGCAGAGGCTTATTTTGGGGACAACTTCACTATTTCTTTTTCTTCCCCCTGTTCTTTTGTTGTTCTTGTTCTCTCCAACTTGTAGTGCTTATATATATATATGTATATATATATATATATATATACACACACACACACACACATACATAAATATATACATACATAAATATATACAAATGTACAGCACTTGGGAGACAGAGGCAGGCAGATATCTGTGAGTTCAAGGCTAGCCTGGTCGACAAAGTGAGTTCCAGGATAACTGGGGCTGCAGGGAGACCCTGTCTCAAAAAGACAAAAAAAAAAAGAAAAAAATATTGAAAAATCCCTTCACAGCAGTATTTAGATTAGTGGTTGGTAGAATAATTGGAATAAGGGTGTATACAATAGGAACTGGACATCTTGAGGCCCTTAAGAATTCTGCCTGTCATGCTGGTCAAATTTCACATGAATTGATACTAGTACAGGCCTTGTATCTGCATATCACTAAGGCTTTTGAAGTAGTATTTGCTTTTTGTGCAGTTTAGAAATCATATTGCCTTAATGTTTAGGTGTGAGAATAAGGTTACTGGAGATGATTTGTGTGTTAGAATTTGCCATCGAATTCATGGCTATTGATGACTAGCACATACTCTTGATAGTTTTCCATTTGTTTACTAAAGATGCTGCAAAGTTACTAGTGTGAGACCCTTTGGGTATAGCTTATAGACACAAACTTAGACATATCTCATATGTCTATAAGCTACACTCCATTGGTGATCAGCTTTTAGAAAATTGAAAATTGACTTGAAATTCTGTTGCAGTGCTTTTATATTTATTCATTTGATAGTTCTCGAGTGCTTATTCTAGGTTAGGGATTTTTCTCAGTCATAAGGCATGTGTTTATGAACAATGGCTGTAGTTATATGAAATGTTTGACTGGTAAAAAAGACACTAATAGAAAATGCTTGAACTCATAGGCATTTAGTAAATATAAGAATGTTATGGAGAAAATCCCAAAGGAATTAGAGAATTTTGATGATGAAGCATATAGTAGTACTGGTTTATTTTATGTAAAGTACCCAGGAAAATATCTTTGATATGATAGTCTTTAGTGATGTAAGAAATCACTCTTTAACTTTCGTGTGAGGCTTATAGTCATTCTGATATATCTTGTCCATAGGTAGTGGGATTTGAGAAGGTTCAATGGGTAATAAATGATTAGTAGTCTTACTGAACAGTCCTAAGTATTCCTGGATACACTCATGTCAAGTATGAGCTGCTGTTTAGAACACTATTCTTAAAGTGTGCTTCAAGTATTCCTGAGAGTCCATGTGTAGAGGTCTTCTCTTTATGACATGCTTATCTATGGGAAACCAGAACTGCTTTTGTTAAAATGTATCTCTGCAGAGTAAATGCAGAAGCCAGGCATGAATCTGGCTATCTTCTAGCTTGCTAGATATCAAAGATATTTCTGAAAATGTAAAACAGTGACTTTTTTTTATCAGTTTTTTTTTTTTTAATTTTAGGAAATAGCTTTATTTTCCTTAAGTCAGTTTTGTTATACTCACGTTTCTATGTAATAGGGCTATTCTAAATGAACTAATAAGTGAATATTTAAAAATGTCCTTAGGTTTAACTGCCAGTAAGGCAAAAACTACTTGAAATTATTAAGAGGTAATATGTGAGGTATAAACAGGTCCCTACTCCAAAATGTTCAAAGTTCACTGGGTTAGGTTCTTTTTTTTTTTTCCCGAGCCAGGATCTTCCTGTAGCCCCAACTGGCCTGTAACTCATTATGTAGACCAGGCTGGCCTTGAACTCACAGAGATCTGCCTGCCTCTGCCTCCCAAGTGCTGTGATTGCCCAGCCCTGTTAGGGTCTTTTAAAACTGTGATTTCTAATGGTTTTTTGGATAACATTTGTATTTCTCCCCAGATAAGTGCAATGGACACATCTCCAAGGAATATTTCTCCAGGACTTCAAAATGGAGAAAAAGGTTGGTCTTTTAGTCTTTTGGATTTAAATAAATTTGTATTCTATAAGCTGTTTGTCGAATTTGAGCCTTTTTTCCTGCGTTTCTGAGATAAAACACTACAAACAAGGCAACGTATAGAAGGAAGAGTTTATTTGAGCTTATGGTTCCAGGGATAAAGATCCATAATGGTGGGGGAGGCATGGTCGCAGAGGTGGCCAGAGTAGAAAGCTGAGTGATGACATTGTCAAGCAGGCACAGGAAGCAGAGAGAGCCTGGAAATCTGGCAAATGTTAGGAACTCTCAAAGCCAGCTCCCACTGCTGTGCAAGGCCACACCTCCTACAGCTTCCCCAAACAGTACCACCAACTGGGGACAGAATACCCAAATACTTGGAGCATATGGGGCACCTTTTTTTTTCAAAGCACCACATAGGACATTTATAATTCTTATTGGCCTAAGATATCATATGGTATATTATAAGAAAATAGGATGTAGAAATACATGCAGTATAGAGAGGGTTGCTAATAGGGGAAGAAGAAACAAAATATGACACTAAATTTCCCTTTTGCTTATTCTGAATTCAGCCTTCCTGTTTCATTATAAGAATTTCAGCATGCTAAATTTATATTTTATGTCATTGAATTGTTTTCTAGGTTTAGGAAGTCTTTCATATGATTTCATTTAATAATAGTGTCATGTGGGGAAATTTACACAGGTTATCTGTTGAATAAGAGTTAACTCATAGCCTTTGATATTTTTCCATAATAATTATAACGAGCATGTATTTTTCCTTATAGTGTTCTAATTTGTTTATTAAACTGAGTAACATTTAGAGAGATATTGTGGTATAATGGAAAGGATATTGCGTGGAGTGAAAGTCAGAATTGGTTGTTGTAGTACTGCTACCAAGATTTGACTATAGTCAAGGCATATAATTCTAGAACTTTTTTTTTTTTTTTTTTTTTTGGCATTTTTGAGACAGGGTCTTCCTTTAGTATCAGCTGCCTGGAGCTTGCTTTGTAGACCAGGCTGGTCTTGAACTCACAGAGATCTGCCTACCTCTGCCTCCTGAGTGCTGGGATTAAAGGTATGCACCACCATGTCTGGCAGTTCTGGATTTTTGTGTCCATTTCTATGACCTGACATAGATGACTTTGAAAAAAGGTAAAATTCCACATTTAAAAAAAATGTGGTACATCTACACAGTGGAGTTCTATGCAGTGGTAAAGAAAAGATGACATCATGAGCTTGCTGTAAATGCTGGAACTCACAGCATTATGCTAAGTGAAGAAACAAGTCCCGAGAAAAAAAAGGTGAATGGTTTCCCTCATTTGTGGATGCTAACACCAAATCCCCAGTTGCCAGGCAAACTGGGCAACTTATTATTATATTTCATTGTATCTGAAAGCAACTGTGCTCTTAATGTGAATCCCTAAATATTAAACTATAGTAAGTTAAGTTTTTCAACATTGTAATTCCACATATGATGGAAGATATGTATTCATATTCTATTACATATATGGATGGAAGATATGTATTCAATATCTAAAAAAAAAAAGAATGTAAAGTTACACAATCTTCTACCTGCATGCAACTTTACGGTTAAAAGTGAACTCCAAATGTGTTTAAGGAATCAACCTATAGTTTATTTTCAGAATTGTAATTTTGATTTATGTGTGGAGTGTATATATGCATATTTTGGAAATAATATAAAACAAAATAATTTAAATAAAAATAAAAATAAAATAAAATAAAAATAAAAAAAATTTTTTCCAAGAAAAAAAACTTAAAAAAAGAATTAGAATATTAAAAAAATATACTTTTAAAGTATTAATATTTGGTAGTCATGGAGTATTCTTTTTTGAAATTAAATTAAAAATTTTTTTTGAGCCAGAGGCTTAATGTGTAGCAATGGCTGGTTTGGAACTCGATTAAATAGACCAGGCTAGCCTTGCACTCAACAGACATCTCCCTGCCTTCCCCTTTAAAATCTGTGGAATTAAAGGCAATGCACCACCATACCCTGCTGGACCCTGACTGTTTTGTTTTGTTTTTTTTCTTGTTTTGGTCTTTTTGAGACAGGGTCTCCCTGTAGCTCTGGTTGTCCTGGAACTTACTCTGTAGACCAGGCTGGACCTGAACTCACAGATATCCACCTGCCTCTACCTCCTAAGTGCTAGGATTAAAGGCATGCGCCACCATGCCTGGCGTGGACCTACTGTTTTAAAATAACTCATTTAAGGTTATGTATTTCTTTAGAGGATCGCTTCTTGACAACTCTGTCCAGCCAAAGCTCCACTAGCTCTACCCATCTCCAGCTGCCTACTCCTCCAGAGGCCCTGGCTGAACAGTCAGTGGGAGGGCCCCCTGACCTGGATGCAGCCGGTGGTTCCGAAGGTAAAGGGTTTTTTTTCCATACTTCATTGAATTGAAGCTAAGATGATTCCTTGCCTTATGTGTGTCTCTGAAAAAACAAAACAAAACAAAAAAAACAATTATTGCTAATTCTTTTGATATATATGATGTTTTCTTATTCTTTATAATTTTTTACCTTACGTTGGTTGAAAGTGCTTTTTTGTTGTTCATTTGTTTTTTCAGCAGAAGAATGCTTAATTCAGCTGTTTTAGAAAGAGTTACACCTGTAGTAATGTATAGTACTTCATGAGGTAGATATAAGATATAATATTTAGGGGCTGGAGAGATGGCTCAGCAGTTAAGAGCGCTGACTGTTCTTGCAGAGGACCCAGGTTCAATTCTCAGCACCCACATGGGGACTAAGAACCGTCTTTAACTCCAGTTCCAGCGGAATCCAATGCCCTCTTCTGACCTCCATGGCATTGCACGACATGGGTGCACCAACCACATGCAGACAGTAAACTCATACACATAAAAAATAATAAATTAAAAAAAGATATAATATTTATAGCATACCTTTTTTTTTTTTCTATTTTGATGTCGAGTATCAAACCCTGGGGATGGGGGGGGCATCACAAATGCTAAGCAGGTGTTCTACCCCACTGGACTCCATCTTGTTTGTTAAATTTTTTTTCATTGAATTTTTGTGTATTTCATACATGGCAAGGGGGGTATAAAGGTGATTAAGACTGATTGAAGCTGGGCGTGGTGGTGCACGCCTTTAATACTAGCACTTGGGAGGCAGAGGCAGGCAGATCTTTGTGAGTTCAAGGCCAGCCTGGTCTACAGAGTGAGTTCCAGGACAGCTGGGGCTACGGGGAGACCCTGTCTCGAAAAGACCAAAAAAAGAGACTGATTGAGAGAGAACATCTCAATCAGTCTTAATCACCTTTATACCCCCCTTGGCCATTGTCATGCTCCTCCAGTTCCCCCCGTCAGGAATTCATATGTTCTGTCACTTGTGTTAAGGTCTATTGTGTTAAGTTAGTGTCCCCAGATGTTCCTCAGTGCAAGTTCATCCACTGAGGTCTAGTTAGCCCATCCAGAGTCCCTATTTTAAGATCAGCTCTTCCTCATGTAACAGTAATTAGCTGCCAATATTTCTTCAGCTTAGATGAAAATGCTTTTAAGTACAGCTTTTCGTATGTCACTTCTTCCATTAGTTGCACTAATTGACATGCATTACTTATCTATGTAAATATCTTAGTAATGAAATGCTATTTA
This sequence comes from Rhizomys pruinosus, assembly GCA_009823505.1. Lineage (NCBI taxonomy): Eukaryota > Metazoa > Chordata > Mammalia > Rodentia > Spalacidae > Rhizomys > Rhizomys pruinosus. Next base: position 4,330,730 of record VZQC01015508.1, read on the forward strand.
GTGTTATGTACCTTTTGTTGGGTTGGGGTCCCTAACTTAAGTTGTACAGAGTATGAGTTATTGTTTTATAAGAAAACGAGGGAAATTTCTGCTATTATATTTCAACAAACATGTTTACTTTGTAACAAAAGTCAGTTTTAATTTAAGAAGTACCTATTTAATTATAGTATAAACTTTGACATTCCACTTTATCAGTTGCCACTAAACTGAGGTAACATAGCCATCATGCACATTCTTGAGCTGAGTTGAGCTGGTAACATGTATAGGTGTAACAAGGTTTATATGTGCTTATGTAGTAATTCTCTTACAGCTGCTGCCTGCTCCTGTGTGGTAAGAAACTGTTGACACAGGATAATCTCAGTTTCAGATATAAGGAACAAGACATGTCCCTTGAAGTCATTTCTGAGTACATTTCACTACTGCTATCTCATCTCCTAGGAGCCAATCTTCCAGATCAAAAATTTTAAATAATATTTTTTAACTGAAGTTCAATATGTCTATCTGTATTCTCAAATGAAAAGAGATAAAACTGACACTTCTACTTTTTATTTTTCTTGAATGTTCATGTATAAATTGAATACTTTTCATCCTAGATGTTTTTGATGGGCATTTGCTGGGATCCACAGACAGCCAGGTGAAGGAAAAGTCAACCATGAAAGCCATCTTTGCTAATTTGCTTCCTGGAAACAGCTATAATCCTATTCCATTTCCTTTGTAAGTTTTAACAAAACTCTGTTGCTCTCTCTGTATGTTTTCTCTATATATTTAGATCGGTTTATCTGCAAATACATATTTCTTAATCCCAAATTTTAAGTCATCCTAGAAGAGATGGTTTTTGACTTACGGTTTTTAGAGTCTTTTATCATTATATAGTAACTTAAATGGATTAAGAAAACATTAATGTTGCTTAGTGCTTAAAATCACTAGTTCAGAAAATAGACATGGCTATATATCTATATGAAGCTATAGTAAGTGCTACAGAGGCTGGAGAGACAGCTCAGCAGTGAAGAACACTGCCTGCTCTTGCAGAGGATGTATGTTTGGTTCCCAGCACCCACATGGCAGCTGACAACCACTCATGACTCCAGTTCCAGGGAATCCCATGCCCTTTTCTGGTCTCCATGGCTTTTCATGCACCAGGACACTTACATATGCTTATACATGTAAAAATAAAAATAAATATAAAAAATATGTATTGCTACATTCATTAATCCTTTTTAAAAAAATTTTATTTTAGAGCCCAGTGTGGTGGTGCACGCTTTTAATTCTAGCACTTGGGAGGCAGAGGCAGGTAGATCTCTGTGCGTTCAAGGCCAGCCTGGTCTACAAAGCAAATTCCAGGACATCTGGGGCTACAGGGAGACCCTGTCTCAAACACACACACACACACACACACACACACACACACACACAGAGTTTTAGAATGTATGTGGTGCTGTGTGTGTGGGTAGTATATGAGCTTGTGGTATACTGGACCTATATGTATGTTGCTCTGTGCCCCTGTGCACACATAGAGGCCAGAGAAAGACATCAGGTCTCTGTTGTTTGACTATCCACCGTATTCCTTTTGAAACAGGGACTCTCACTGAACCTGAACCTAGTCTGATGGCTAGTGAGTCCAGTGATCCTCCCGTCCCTGTTCCTAGTAGTGCTGGGCTATAGGTATGCGTGATCATGCCTGGCTTTTTACATGGCTGCTAGGAATTTGAACTCAGGTCCTCATTTGTGTTCAGCAAGTACTTTGACCTGTAGGAGCCATCTGTGTAGCCCACATGAATTGATCATTAAAAAACATATTGGTGGCTATATATGAAGACATTGCTGGCCCAGTAATTCCCTGGAGGCAAGGGACTGTTCAGAGGGTAAGATGACCCGTGCATGTTTTCATGTTAACTTTTTATGCTGGGTTTACTCAGACTAGAAATGAATGTAGGCTCACTTTGAAAATTTGTTTTATGCTTCTTTTTTTTTTCCTTTTTTCTTTTTTCTTTTTTTTTATTTTATTTTTGAGACAGGGTCTCCCTTTAAGTCCCAGATGGCCTGGAGCACACTCTGTAGACCAGGCTGGCCTTGAACTCACAAGATGCGCCTCCCTTTGCCTCCCGAGTGCTAGGATTAAGGGCGTGCACCACCACGCCCTGCGAAAATTAGTTTTTTTTTGCTGGTTGACCTGTATGGCATCAAATGCTGGTCTTGTTAGGGTGGTACAAATTTATCCAAAGCATGGTGATTTTTAATAAGGACTTTTGTGGGCTGGTGAGATGGCTCAGTGGTTAAGAGCACTGATTGCTTTTCCAGAGGATACAGATTTGGTTCCCAGTACCCATGTGGAAGCTAACACCTGGCCTTAACTCCAGTACTAGGGGATCTGATGCCTTCTTCTGCCTCTGTGGGCATTGCATACATGTGATGTACTTGTACATGAAGGGACAACACTCATACACCTAAAATAAAAATAAATAAGTCAATAAAAAAGGACTTGTTTTTTTCTTAGCTGACTTATATGTTTATTCATTTAGTATTTAAAATTTTATTTAGTTCTGTTCTATTGCTCCCAGATGAAGAATGGGATTCCTAGAGAAAAAGCACTGATCCCATCCATCTTAAGACCTAAAGGCCAGGTACTGCTGTTGCGGGGACTAGGATTTCATCATATGATTTGGGAAACAGATATGAAACATTCATTGCATAATAATTCTCTTACTGCTCTCATCACGCAGAGTGGTTGTATTTTTTGTAGGATTGTTTCTTTTTTTTTTTTAATTTTATTTATTTTTGTATGTGTATGAATGTACTGTCTGCATGTAGGTTTGTGCACCTGTGTCGTGCAACGCCGCGGAGGTCAGAAGAGGGTCTCGGATTCCCCTGGAACTGGAGTTCTCTTGGAATTGGAGTTACAGACGGTTCTCAGCCGCCATGTGGGTGCTGGGGCTCGAACCCGGGTCCTCTGCAAGAGCAGTCGGTGCTCTTAACCACTAGGCTATCTCTCCAGCCCAGGATTGTTTCTTTATGCCTCTGTACTATAAACATCTGTACCTTTTTTCTCTCACCAGTGTACTGGTGTAACCACACACATATGTAAAATTGCTTAAATTGTAGTTTTTCTCAATATTCAGTAAATAGCATCTAAATAAAATGCATGGCTCTAGCCAATGGTTTCTTAAGAGGAATTACAGTAGAAATCAGGGAAGCAAAACTTGAATGGAGTCAGCACTAAGTTTCCATGTCATAACAGTTGAGCTGCTTTGTTGTTTTAGTTGTTGTGGACCTATAGCTACTGGGAGACACTTCTCTGAAGGTTCTTCTATTTATAGCATGCCCTTTCTTGGGACTAATATGGCTAAAATCTTGGCAGTATGGGAAGCTTTAGGGGTGACTCTTCCAAAACTTCCTGATTTGAAATATTTCTGATAATTTCCCAATTGACTTAAAAACTTTTCTTGGTATTTTTGTTGACTATTTGATTCAGTTTCTCAGCATTTGTATTCACTTTGGCTAAATAGTCCTGAGACTTGTATGTTAATGGATTTTATATTTGCTTTACTTTATATTCTTAATTGATTAAAAATTTTGAACAGTGATCCAGATAAACACTATTTAATGTATGAACATGAACGGGTGCCCATTGCAGTCTGTGAGAAAGAACCCAGCTCCATCATTGCTTTTGCACTCAGGTATTCATGGAACTTTTTCTTCTGTAGTTATATCTCTGTGTTTTTGTGCCTATCTGTTAATTACTGTATTTTGGGGCTCTTTATGATAAAGGAAAATGATTAAATATAAACAAAAGCATATGTTCTTTAGACATAATAGTCTCTCTCTCTCTCTCTCTTCCCCCCCAAATAATGAGATATATCATGACTTTTAAGCAAGTTCCTAATAACTAATTTGATTAGGCAAGTTATTTACTAATCCTTGAATATGCTAGCATTCTACCATTCTCTATTGTAATTCATACCCCTCACAACCCTTACTTTGGCTTAGTTATTAACATACTAGTGAAACATACCTGTCTTACAGCATCTGAATATCATTTCCTTCCTGCTTCCTGTGCATATATTGGCTAAAACATGTTTGTGTGTTTAATTTACATAGTTATCATGTATTTTAAAAAAGCATTACATTTTAAAACATTAATATTAGACCTATAAGGCTTAGCATTTTAGTCATAAAAGTGTCTTGGCAGTGATTGAAAGCATCTGAGGTGCTTAATGAAATTTTTCCCCTTGTCAAGCCTTAAAAATTCTTTTGTACATTAGTTAAAAGGTGTCCCATTTATTGAGAAATACTTGATTTTAGCCAAAATGTGGTGTATAGGTATTGGATATAGAAGGGTGAACATGATAGTTATAGATGCTTCTGCCTTCATGGAGTTCAGAGTTTACTATTTAGATAATGAGAGTTTTGTCCTGTGTAAGATTCTACATAATAATTTTTTTTTTTTGGTCTTTTTGAGGCAGGGTCTCCCTGTAGCCCCAGGTGTCCTGGAACTCACTCTGTAGACCAGGCTGGCCTTGAACTCATAAAGATCTGCCTGCCTCTGCCTCCCCAGTGCTAGGATTAAAGGCATGCACCACCACGCCCGGCATAATAATTTTTTCATTGCCCTTTAGTGTTATGAAAATATTTGCTTCTGACTTTATTATTTATAATCCATCAGTAGATAATAAAGGTATCAAAATAGAAAAATTCTTTGTAGTATTAGGAAGCATGTGTTCTCATTGAGTTCATCATCTTTCATTGTCTTAGAATAATGCACCCTAACATTCTAGGCTGCTAGTTCAAGAATAGGATTTTTAAAAACATTAATCTTTTATATTTATTTTTAATTTAGCTCTTTTAAATAGAAAACCACTCTTAGATTCCTTTACTAAATCTTGGTGTTTCATAGTTTTAAATTGCCTGTTCATTTGATGTGAATATTAAATATTAGCAGGTAGGCTTTTTGTTTGTTGTTATATATTGAGCCCAGGGCCTTGCAGATGCTAAGTGAAAGCTCTACCATTGAGCTATATCTGTACCTCCTTCATCCAGTGCTTTTGATAATTGCCAAGTTTGTTGAATGTGGTTGATGAAGTGGTGAGGATGTTTTTAAAATTCTTTGTGAAAACATTGATCTTCCTCAGAGAGCTTGATCACTTTTGTGAGTTAATCCAAGTATATTTGTTTAATTATAGATACCTAAAGTGATTGTGTTTCTATAATGCAAAACTTATTTTAAAGCTTATGATTTATTGTTAAAGAGTTTAATGCTTAACATTTTTTAAACCTATTTCTACCCTAAGTTGTAAAGAATACCGAAATGCCTTGGAGGAATTGTCTAAAGCAACTCTGTGGAACAGTGCTGAAGAAGGGCTTCCAACAAATAGGTGAATCATGATTGATTGAGTACAATCTATTTTAATTTAGTTAATGTCATTATTTTCTATATCCTTGTACTTCAGCTATATATTATAGCATAAAATCTTCTAGGATCCAGGTAGTTTATTTCTACCAGCTATTAAAGTCACAAAATTGAAGTGTAGCAAAATACCTTACATAGATGCTTAGGATAAAATACCTTACATAGATGCTTAGGATACAATTTCTGCCATTTTTCTAGTTCACTGTATTGTAGATTAAAGCTTGGAACAATTTTTCAAATGATAAAAGAAGCTGCTTGACTTAAAAATATAGTAATGTGTGCAGTTAGTGTGTTACTGGCTTTATAACTTTAAGTGTGAATTTTCTGTAATACTAAAGATCCTAATAGTTAGAAAATAAATACTTAGATCAGTTGACTTATCATGTTCAGTATTGTAGACAGATATTGGCATAGACTTATCTTTACTGAATTAAATTTTCTGATTTTACTAACCTGATAGATTTGATTTGCATTATCATCTGTGTGAATAGAGTGAGAAAAGTAAAATTGGTATTTTCTATAATTGACCTACAGTTCTAATAGACTTGGAAAGTTTTTATAAAAATATATTTTTGTGAGCCGGGCGTGGTGGCGCACACCTTTAATCCTAGCACTTGGGAGGCAGAGGCAGGCAGATCTTTGTGAGTTCAAGGCCAGCCTGGTCTATAGAGTGAATTCCAGGACAGCTGGGGCTATAGGGAGACCCTGTCTTGAAAAGACCAAAAAAAAAAAAAAATTTCCATGTATTTTTCTAGTTATAACATTTTACTTTCTTAAATGTAGTAGATGTTTTAAGAAGTTTTATGTTGTAACTTGTGACTATCTAAATTATGAATCATACTTCTTTTATTATGGATGGGATTAGGTAAGGAGTGGATTAGTGTAGGAATTACAATACTTGCTACTTTCTGTATGAATAACTTCAAATGAATCTTATTTTTTTTTTTTTTTTCATGTTAGTAGTTTAGATAACAGACCAAAGAGTAGCAGCCCTATTAGGTTATCTGAACTCAGTGGAGGACAGACAAATCGCATAGCAGAAGCAGAACCTCAACCAAGTAAGACTTTCAAATAATTTTTTATTACATTTATTTGTGCCTGTGTGTTCTAGTTTGCTTTTGGTCACTGACAAAGCACCCAGACCAATACCAACTTAGGGAGGAAAGGGTTTATTTAGCTTACATATGCCAGGTCACAGTTCATTACTTAGGGAGCTCAAGGTAGGAACTCAGGACAGGAACCTCAGGGGCAGGTAGTGAAGCACAGGCCATGGAGGAATGGTGCTCACTGGCTTGCTCCCTTGGCCTGTGCTCAGCCTGCTTTCTTACACTGTACAGAACAACCTGCCTAGGGCTGGTATCAATCACAGTGGTCTGGGCCCTCCCAGATCATGCCTACACTTGCACGCATACGCCCAGGTCTCAGCACAGGTGTGGAGGAAGCCAAAGAACAAGTTGTAGGAGTTAGGTTTCCCCTTCTGTGTTGTGGGTCCTGGTGTTCTAACTCAGGTCGTCAGACCTAGAGACAAGAACTCTTACTGAGCTGTCTCACTGGCCCCACATGCAGACATTTTTATATTTTAATGCTGTACTTGTGATTATGATTTAGGGAAGAAAACACAATCAAGAAATGCCATCTAGTAAATACTTATTTTGAAAAATAAGCATTTAAGTATTTTTAGATATCCTCTTATAGATCTTTTGATTTTCTTCAAGTCTTACTTGAAATGTAAGTTCAAATTTTTCAATTTGAAACTCTTTGAAGCCCCTTTCCACAAAAAGATCTATTTTTCTTAAGCTTTCAGCTTAAAATGTACAACCTTTGAAATATAACAACAATCTATGCATTTTTCAGTTTTATGTCACTGTTGGCATGATGAAAATAAATTTTCTTATTATCTCCTTTAAACTCTACCATAACCACAGAACAGTTACTTACCTATTTCCATATTTTTAGGAAAGAAGTTGAGGGTTAGATTAATTAATGAGGTCAAAGTTAGATAGTGCTAGAGCTGAGATTTGAATGTGGGTCTTGTTAACTTAGTCAGTTGTTAACTTAGTCATTGGACTGCAAGTAACAGAAAATTCACTTGACTGTAAAGGTTTAAGAAATGATAATTTTTAAAAATAACTTTCCTGGAGACAGGCAGTTGCTGGTGTTGGTTGAGGTACTTAATGGCTCAGCATTGTTCCGACAATAGAGCGATAATTGTTGTTTTTCTTAAGTTATCCTTAAAGACAATGATATTTTAATTTTGTTTGCATTTGAAGCAGAAAGAAGGGTATGGTATAAGGTGTAGCTGGTCTTTTATTGCAAATACATTATCTATGCTCCCTTCAGTCTCAGTGGTCAAAACTGAATCTTATAGCCACCCCTAACTCTAAAGGAGACCTAGAAAGTAAGAGCAGCACTGTTATGGTTATGCCTGTACAAATCACAGTCCATTTGCTGAGTCTTTAACATATATGAATCCCTATAAAATTGCTCTTGTGTTAGCAAGGACTTGGCAGGAGTGGATCTCAAGCACTTTCACTATTGATACTATCTATATGAGTTTTGTAAATGATAAATTTATATTACTAGAATCATACATTATTAATATAATGAATGAAAAATAAAAATAAAAGAGCAAGATTTTTGTAAATTCTTGTCATCCTATGTTACTTATTTTTTAAATATTTATTATTTTTATTTTATTTGTGTGAGTGTATTACTGGATATATGTGAGTCAGAAAAGGGCATCAGATCTTCTGGGTTATGGACAGTTGTTAGCCATCATGTGGGTGTTGGGAACTGAACCCTGGGCCTTTTGTAAGAGCAGCCAGCGTTCTTAATCACATAGCTATCTCTCCAATATACCCATGATATTTATTTTTGAAAGATTCTGTGAACAGATGTTTTTCCTATGTTAAGGTACAGAACAAAAAAGATACAAAAATGCTGTCATTAACTCTGAATTCTTTTAGCTTATGAAATTGTTAGCTTGATTAACTATATTGCATTATAAGAAATTCAGTTATAATTCAGTCATGTTGCTTAAGATATTATGGCTGCTTTTCAAAGACCATTTTGAAAGGCTTTCTGGAGAAGTTTTCTCATTTCGATATACAAGTAGCTGATTAGTCCTCTTGTTTCTGATAAGACTGCTTGATGAGTCATAACAACAGTGGCATGTGGAATTACAATCTATGGAAATGGAAGTATCTACATTACTCAGATTTGCTAACCTCATGTAATGGTTACTGCTAACAAAGGATTGAAAATCTTTATTTCCCAGCTGCAGTGACCTGTACTTAAATTAATATGTTACCTCTTATTTTTAAGCCAAAAAAGCTTCTGGAATGTTGTCCTTCTTTAGAGGAACAGCAGGGAAAAGCCCTGATCTCTCTTCTCAGAAGAGAGAAACCTTACGTGGTGCAGACAGTGCTTACTATCAGGTTGGGCAGATTGGCAAAGAAGGGATGGAGAATCAAGGTGTTGAACCTCCAGGTATGTTATTTGCTCATTGTAAGCTTTCATTTATTTTCTTTTGCTTTGTATATTTCTTACAGGCTTAAGTAGATAATTCTTTGCAAATTAGGGCATTCCCTCTCTTTCATCTCTTTAGTGTTATTACCAGAAACAACATGGTACTTAGAGACTCCATTTGGCTTTGGATGTCAGTAATGTTACTTATTGTGTGCTAGAAGCAGAAAGTCTTAGAGTCCATACCTATAAAAGGCAAAAACAGTATTGGTACATTTAAAATCCTAGCATAGGAGGCTGAGGCAGGAAGATTGTGAGTCCATGGAGGTTACATGGTAGCATTCTGCCTCAAAGCAAAGCAAACAAAACAAAATAGCAACTGAAATAAAAATTTTTGATTAGTGACTAAGATCTGGCTTCAGTGCTTAACAAATGATTTTGAGCTGTGACCCTTAGGGGATGATTTGTTTTCTAGATATTAAGATGTATTCCAAATCTAAGATGAGTTAATTACAAAAAAACAACAGAAAACAAACCTGCCTTTGTTAAGACTTTAGTATGTTGAGGAAGCATTCCCCTTTATGCAGACCTAGGGAAAGTTGATCATAAACATGGATAGAGGGGCTGAAGAGATGGCTCAGCAATTAAGAGCACTGGCTACTCTTGCAGAGGACCCAGGTTTAATTCCCAGCACCTACATGGTGGGTAACAACTGTCCATAACTCCAGTTCTAAGGGATCTGACACCCTCTTCTCACTTCTGTGGGCATTGGACAACACAGGTGTACTGACATACATGCAGGCAATACACTCAAATACATAAGATAAAAATAATAAAATATTTTAAAAAATGTGGATAAAGAAGCCATGGGAATTCTGGCATAAGAACTGAGTTACTCTACTGCTGTGAGAGAAATCACTTCAATGTAAGAAAAAATATCCACCCTGAAATATTGAAATTTCAGAAAATAACATTTTTATTGTAATCATTTATGTAACTTGTCCAATGAATGCTTTATAGTGACTTAACTAGGACATTTTTTATTTTTTATTTTTTAACTTTTGTTGCTTTGTTGTAGATATGACAAAATGAACTTAAATTCTTTGCTTTAATAATGATGTTAACCCTTTTAGATGAGGCAGATGGAGGAGACACACAAAAGAAACAACTCACAAATCCTCATGTGGAACTTCGTAAGTATAGAACATATTGTTTGTCTCAGGACAGGGATTATAACTCAAAATGTTATTTGAGACTTCTAGCTTATTTCAAGATAAATAAATATACTGAATTTTAAAAATGAATGTTAAGTTTGTTGGCATGAAGTTTCTTGAATCTATAATTCAATTTATAATATATGTACTCTTTAATTTCCTAATTTAATTAAAGTAATTTAACTTAAACTTTAAGTTTTGATATTTCAATAGAGACATAGCTTGATAAGCATTAATATATTTATCAAGGGCTGGGAATATAGCTCAGGATGGAGTGCTTGCCTAACTCATATGAAGCTCTTGACTTCAATCCCCAGTACCATATGCTCATAAAAAATTTATTAGGAATTTCTGTGAAAGTACAATGATGAAAGCAGGGTGAGGTGGCATGCACCTGAGATCCCAGCTCTTGGGAACTAGAGGCAGAGGATCTCTCTGAGTTCAAGGGCAGCCAGGACTGCATATGAGACCCTATCTCAGAAAAAAGAGAACAGTAATGAAAATACAGTAACCAGGGAACCAAAGCTCATGTTTGCTTTCTTTGAAGAGATGTAAGAGTGGTCAGATGATATTCCCTAATGCTATGATGATCACTTTAACAAAATTGTGATAAGTGGAGATTTTTTTTTTACTTCACGGTTGTATTTAGTACTGGGAGAGGGAAGAAAAGATACTTTCTGCTTTATAAAACTGCTTTGTAAAACTTCTGTTTCTAGAATTTTCTGATGCTAATGCCAAGTTTTACTGTCGGCTGTACTATGCGGGAGAGTTTCATAAGATGCGTGAAGTGATTTTGGGCAGCAGTGAAGAAGACTTCATTCGTTCTCTTTCCCATTCATCACCCTGGCAGGCCCGGGGAGGCAAATCAGGAGCTGCCTTCTATGCCACTGAAGGTAAGTCTTTTTACTCACTGAGTACTTGCCCATGCTTTCCCTTGAGATTGTTTATGCAGCTTTGAAGTGAAGTATTGTGGTATTATTTGTTGGCAAATGAACCTCCCACTTCTTTCTGTTCTTGAAAAGATGTAATAATATTTAAAAGGTTGTAGATGTGTGTGTGTGTGTGTGTGTTTATAATGAGACTCATTCATTGGTTAAACCCTTACTGAACTTTTTCTAGTTTTGAGTTTCCCAAATGTAAATAGAAACCATGTTACTTTCATATCTCTGTGACCAAAATGCCAGACAGAAATGATCTAAGGGAGGAAAAATTATTTTTGCTCATGTTTTTTTTTAATTTTTGCTCTGTTGGTTTTTTATTTATTTATTTACTTATTTATTTATTTAATTTAATTTTATTTATTTATTTATTTATTTTTATTTTTGCTCTGTTGGTTGTTATCATGTGCTTGAGCAGAACAGAATGGTAGTGGGAGTGGGTTGTGGATACCTGTTTACAGACAGGAAGTATGTGGAAGAAGAGTGGGAATATAACCTTTTTCTAACTACGTCCACCCAGTAAGACTCACCTAAATATTCTACAGCTTCAAAATAGCATCATCGCTGGGTGTGGTGGCGCACACCTTTAATCCTAGCACTCAGGAGGCAGAGGCAGGCGGATCTTTGTGAGTTCAAGGCCAGCTTGGTCTACAGAGTGAGTTCCAGGACAGCGGGGGCTACAGGGAGACCCTGTCTTGAAAAGACAAAAAAAAAAACCCCAAAACTAAAAAAACCAAAATAGCATCGTCAAGACTGAACAAGTTTGAAAGCTTAGGCTTGTGGGGGAGGGGATGCATTTCAGATTCAAATCATAACAAACGAGATGGCCTAGCGGTACAGAGGACCTGGGTTCGATCCCCAGCACCCACATGGCAGCCAAGAACCATCTGAAACTCCAGTTCCAGGAGAACTCCAGTTCCAGGGGAATCTGACACCCTCTTCTGACCTCCATGGCATTGCACGACACGGGTTCACAAACTTGCATGCAGACAGTACATTCATACACATACAGAAATAAATAAAAATAAAAATTAAAAAAAAATTAAAAAAAAAAAACTCCGTTGGATGCCTCAGAACTGATAAGAGAAAGTAATACTAGAAAATTTGACCTGAAAATAGACCAAATTCTTTGCCTACAAAACTTAGCTAATAGCACAGCACAGCCTTTTATATTTAACAGTCTATTCTCTTTACCCACCAAAAGCAAAATTAGTTTAAAAAAAAGACATTTGTTGGGGCTGGATAGATGACTCAATGGTTAAGAGCACTGACTGCTCTTTCAGAGGACCTGGGTTTGATTCCTAGCACCCACATGGCTGCTGAGAGCCATCTTTAACTCCAGTTCCAGGGGAATCTGACCTCTGCAGCATTGCATGACACGAGTGCACCAACCTACATGCAGACAGTACATTCATACACATAAGAAATAATAAATAAAAACAAATTTAACAAAAGGAAAGTAGACATTTGTTGATTAAGAACTTAGGAAAATAGGGGACTGAGGGGGCTGCTGAGATGGCTCAGTGGTTCAGAGCACTGACTACCCTTGCAGAGGATCAGAGTTTGATTCCCAGCACCCACATGTCAGCAATAACTGTCGTAACTCCAATTCCAGGGGATCCAACATCCTCTTCTAACCTCTACAGGCATTGCATGACATGGGTGTGCTTAGACACATTCAGGCAATACACTCTTACATGTAAATTAAAAATAAAATAGTTTAAAAGATTAACAACAGAGTTTATAGAACTTTCTTTGAGAGTTGTAAAACTTGAGAAGTGGGAATTTTTACATATAGAAATTCTCAGGATTTCTTCCAGCCTTTTAATTACTTGAGAATTGTCTTCTGATGAAAAATTTCACTGTCATTACAAAAAAAATTCCAAAAAACCCCCAGAAACTAAGCAGATGATTTGGATTCTCTGGAATGATTTTGTTTTCATCTTTACAGAAGAGTATGATGAATAAATGTGGAATTTCTGCCTTTTAGATGATAGATTCATTTTGAAGCAAATGCCACGTCTGGAAGTCCAGTCTTTCCTCGACTTTGCACCACATTACTTCACTTATATTACAAATGCTGTTCAACAAAAGGTAGAAATACTAAATCTTGGTCCATGGTCAGTTTACTGAACTTGTTCGTATCTTGAGTGTTAGTTCGCATAACAGTCTTTTCTGTGGTAAGGTACAAACACAGCAAAACTGAGATCTCTGCTATGCTACTGAGGTGTAGAATTTTTAGATATTTTTCTTAACTTTGCTGGAAAGGAACCAAGTGACCTTAAGCAGTTAGCTTTTGAGATACATGTGTCAACATAAAATCTTGAGACTGGATGAAATTTCATTTAGTAATTTGTAGTTTTGTCAAAACATAAATTTGAAGCGCATCTTGAGAAATGAGGAGATGTTTCCCTTAGTAAGTAAACCAGTGGTTCATATTTGCTACTTGTTACTAAGTAGGGACCTTGCCCCATCAATATTTTTTGAAGGAATTAGAGAGGTATTTCTTTTTTTTTTTAATTTAAATTACAGTTTATTGCATATTATTAGGGGAAATTCCATGTAAAAATAAAGTTTCTGAATTCGAACAACTGGGTAGGGTATCCTTTTGTAGAATTTAAGGATCTACTGTTTTTATTGGCATTATTATATTCAGTAGTAACTTCTGACATTGAAGAGTATCAAAGTCCTCTCTGCTTACATAAATAGAAAATCTTGCTTTATATTACATGAAAACCATGCTTGGTTATTATGTGGCTAGTCAGATAAATTGAATTACAAAATTTTTTTTTTGATAATAGAGGCCCACAGCTTTGGCCAAAATTCTTGGAGTTTACAGAATTGGTTATAAGAACTCTCAGAATAACACTGAGAAGAAGTTAGATCTCCTTGTCATGGAAAACCTTTTCTACGGGAGAAAGATGGCACAGGTGAGGATACTGGTCCCTTAAGCATTTACCTATGAGGACCCTTTGTGCTTCTGGTTCTTAAATATTACTATAACTGAGCAACATCTTATTTTATAGTAAATTCTTAACTTTGATTTCTAGAAAGAATAAAGAAAAATGAGTGTAATTCACCCTAAAATGTAACATCCAATATTCTAGGATCTAAGAAGGGTGCTCTTTTCTACCATCTTAAGAATGAATTAGCTGAGGCTTATCAAAATTAGGTAAATCATTTGGCTGCTTTTAGACTTCAGGTTCGTCTAGATTTTATGAGACTAAAATTGCTACCTACAGCACTAACTCATCACATTGTGTAGATTTTTTTAAACAGTGCTTTTCAGTGTGCTGGTTCTTGAACTGTTTCTGCTATGAAGAGAGAAGAACCTTGGGCCTGCATGTAATTGAGTGCCATACTTCATCTGTTGAAAGTGTCTTTAAGAGTAACTGAACTACACAGTGTGCTTAATGATCTTATATTCTGGCACTAGTTCTATAACATCATCATGAGCCAGAGCCAGGCGACCAGCACTGGTCTGTAGAATATACTCTGGGCTGTACTGGTCCTAGTCATGAAGTTCTTTTACATTTCTTACCATCCAAATATTCTGAAATTTATGTTCTCGCTTATAAATCACTATAAGTAATTGCATAGGATTTTGATATTAACAGTTTAGAGGTTTCCCCAAGACTCTTTTTCATCTACTAGAGGATCTAATATAAACTTTTGGAGTTACTTCTTAATGTATTTTAAAATTGATTACATTGACAGATTATTTCTGGCCCATTTTAATAATTAAGTGTCTTAGTATTATTTCATATTATTCTCTTATGTCATCATGTATTTAATGTATTATACACTTTTTTATATATTATAAATTATATCATCATGCACTTATGATTTAAATTAGAAAAGTTAATTAATTTCAAAATTAACTTTTAAAGTATATAGAAGGATAATGACTACAGGGAGCCTTTCTACATTTTAACTATATTAATTAACTATTGTTGAAGCTCACACATACATTTTTTTTCTAGGTTTTTGATTTGAAGGGTTCACTTAGGAATCGAAATGTAAAAACTGACACTGGGAAAGAGAGTTGTGATGTGGTCTTGCTGGATGAAAACCTCCTCAAGATGGTTCGAGACAACCCTCTGTACATTCGTTCCCATTCCAAATCTGTGCTGAGAACCTCTATCCATAGTGATGCTCATTTCCTTTCTAGCCACCTCATTATAGATTATTCTTTGCTGGTTGGGCGAGATGATACTAGCAATGAGCTGGTAGTGGGAATCATTGGTAAGTTTATAACTGTACCGTCCTTACACCTCATGATTGGAACTAGGGTACAAACAATTTAAAAGCTTCTGTTCAACTGGCTTAGTGCTATTATAGTTTATTGAATATTTTTGGATCCTTTCATTTGTAATTAAAAAATGTTTTTTTATAGGTTTTTTATTCTATTCAGTTTCTTCATTCCCAAAAATGTATAAATTTTTTAAAAAAATCACTTAAAAAGGAGGCTCTGTGTCACTGTTGTGAGAATTAGCCAGAGTAGTGTTGGGATAACCTTAGAGCAGCACCTGGCGTATTGAGTAAAGGTATCATAGACATGGTGGTAATTGTCATTACTATAGTCATGGCTTATGTTTATAGCACAACGTCAGGTCACCCCCTTTCTTGCACCCCTAGATTATATTCGAACATTTACATGGGACAAAAAGCTCGAGATGGTTGTGAAGTCAACAGGAATTTTAGGAGGACAAGGTGAGCAATTTTTGTTTTGTTTACTTACTTTTTAAACTGTTTTCACATATTCCTTTAATTTAAGGTTTTTATTTATGTATTTTATTTTATTTTAATTTTATGTGTATGAATGTATCACCTACATATATGTCAGTATACCAGTGTCATGCAGTGCCCATGGAGGTCAGATGACGGTATTGGATTTCCTGGAACTGGAGTTACAGATGGTTGTTAACCACCATGTGGGTCCTGGGAACCAAACCTGGGTCCTTTGCAAGAGCATCCAGTGGTCTTAACTGCTGAGCCATCTCTCCAGCCCCATATTTAAGGTTTTTAAAGTGGATAACCTTTTAAAGAATAATTCTAAAAAATATGGTAGCCAGGCATGGTGATACACTGTAATCCTAGCAGTTAGGAGGCTGAGTGGGGAGGAAGCTGAGATGAGAGAATCATGGGTTCAAGGCTAGTTTGGACTGTGTGAGAGTCCCCCAAAACTATCAATGAACGAAACAAAAACCAATGTGTTTTTTCTGATTTTGCTATTCTAAAATGATTAATTATTGTGAAGAAGTATATAAGTGGCAGATTATTGGGTTTAAATGCCAGGGTTTCAGAATGCATGATCTGGGATGGGGTGGGGAGAGGTGGGGGGAAGGGAAAGGGGAATATGCCTGAACTGAATTGAAAAATGATGTATGAAATACATAAAACCAATAAAAAATTAAAAAAAAAATGCCAGGGTTTTTGAAAGTAAGAAGTTTTTTATTTTTTTACTTTTATTTATTTTTGTCTTTTTTGAGATGGTCTCCCTTTAGTCCCAGCTGGCCTGAGGCTCATTATGTAGACCAGGCTGGCCTTGAACTCACAGAGATTTGCCTGCCTCTGCCTCCTGAGTGCTGGGATTAAGGGTGTGTGCCACCATGCCCAGCCTAAGACAGTTGTTAGCTGCTGTGTGGGTGCTGGGATTCGAACCCGGGTCCTCTGCAAGAGCAGTCAGTGCTCTTAACTGCTGAACCATCTCTCCAGCCCCCAAAAGTAAGTTTTTAAAAAGCTAGAAATTCTTAATAAGAGATTATCTTTAATTAAAACTTGCTCACATCTTAATTCTCCAAGCACTGCTGGTTTCCTTTGTGAATTTAGATTTCTCTCATCTCTAGGGAAGAACTCATCTCTGAAAAAGACCGTGCCCATGGCAGATGGCATAGCAGATAACCTTGACTCCTCTCAGAGTGCTCTGGGATATGATACTTTACATTTGGCTAAGTCAGTGGCTCAGTCCATTTCACACTCACGTGTGCGCGCACACGAGAAAAGAGACAGAGACAGACAGACATATAACATCTTTTTCCCCCTTTTTGTCTTTAATTACCTTAGGTAAAATGCCCACAGTGGTCTCTCCAGAGTTGTATAGGACTAGGTTTTGTGAAGCAATGGACAAGTATTTCCTGATGGTACCAGACCACTGGACAGGGTTGGATCTGAATTGCTGAAATCAAGCACAGAACTTGAAATGGACTGTGAAGAAAAGGGGGCAGGAGCAAGAGACCAAAAAATACACGATTTGTTTCATTTCTTCCTGACATTTACCACTGGACACAAAGATCTTTCATTTTTGTGACTCTAGACTATCTATAACTGCAGGATAAAAAAGCTCCATGGATTTGCACTTTGTTTTTGGTACTTGCAAATTAGCTACCTGTAAGTGGGAATTACACAAAGCTAAACACATATTCTTTTCACAGGACTAAGATCAGAGATGAGTAGATAGGGTGAAAAACTGAGTTGTCTGTGTACTGACTTAATTGCTTGAAGAAAGAAGCACTATCAGATAAATTGTGATTACCTTGGCATCACGTTTGACATGTTCTTTACTGAGAAAGTATTTACTGAGCTGCTTGGTTTGTTTTGTATTTCCTACTTTTACATAATAATAACTTAATGTATATGATTATAATTTCTGAAACATTTAGAAATATTCTGATTTATTCCATTAATGGCCAGTTAAGCAAATTGGTGCTTGCTTTATTGAGAGATTTGAATTAAATTGGAATCTTGCCATATTCTGCATCTTCCCAGCTTATCTTGTTTTTTAAGTATGCTTCATATTTTAACATTCTGCCTTCTAGGGAATGTAGTAAGCAATGAATCTGCAATCACTGACTTCCTAAATGAAGAATTAAGTATGAAGGATGTTTTAAAGTAAGAAAAGATTAGGTGCAATCTAAGAAGCTGGATAAGAAGGAAAAACTGTTTTTAGAGTGGGAAAGTATTTTTCAACACAACTAGCAGTGTAAGTGATATCTAAAATTAAAAGCTTTTAGTGTGGGTATTCCCATTTTTCAGTTTTATAGCCACTGACCAATTCTACTATTGAGAAATGCTGAGACAAAGTTATTGTTCATAGTTAAAGAACTTTTTGTTTAATAGTTAAGGATTTTGTTTGTCTTTTAAAAAGTGAACAGAAGTGCAGACTTTTGAGGAAACACTGTGACTCCAGAATACCAGGGTATTTCCTTTTGGGTGCTCTCTGTAACAAGGATATTTAGACATTAATAAAGTTTTAACTATTCTATTCTTTTCAGATTTCCTATAATAACACATTAATATTCTCAGAAAAAAAGCTGGATGCTTTCAGTTACAGAGAATGTAGTATACATACACCTGAGCTAGGGACATTTTGGCAAGTTTGCTTTGAAGGTTTGATATTTGGTGCCTATTAAAAGCATGGATAATTTTGAACTGGCAGCAAATGAAGGTTTGGTATTTGGTGCCTATTAAAAGCATGGATAATTTTGAACTGGCAGCAAATGAAGGTTTGGTATTTGGTGCCTATTAAAAGCATGGATAATTTTGAACTGGTAGCAAGTTGAACTTGTCTACCTGATGTTAACCCCTGCTCTCTTTACTCGTACCTGTGCCTTGTGAAGATATACCAAATACAGGAGTCCAGTTTTAATATTAAAGACAAGTAACAATGTTACAGTGCAGAGGTGAAAGCTGTGTTAACTTTTATACATCAGGAACAAAGGGCTCTGTGTTGGATTGGAAATGCCAGCACTATGTCTCTGCTGACTGTTTTTCTGTTAGAGTATTAAATGTTAATGTATCCTGTTCATTTCCCAGTTGGACTGGAAAGGTATCTTTCCCTAGCTTTGATCAGGTTGTCTCTGTTTACTTTTTGGTTTCAGTACCTTGTACACAGCTAGAATGCTCCTTGGAAGTAACTCCTGACAATAATGTGGCATATCTGTCTTTCCTTGGCTCTTACTTGAAAATTTCATTTTGTTTAAAGTATGCTGCATCTGGTATTTTTTTGGCTAAACATTCTGAAGCAACAGGTACTGCTTTGAAAGACTGATCTGTCCTTTTTAAAGTTAATGTCTGGGCTGCCTTAATGAAGGGGGACTGTACAGTTCAGTTCAACTCTTTGTTTTGAGTAGTACAGCTGACTCCTTGCTGTTTCACAATGGTATATATGTATATAGAGTTTTGAAGTACTGTGTATCCAGTGAATGTATTCCTCTTGAACTCCCTTTCACAACTAGAGAATATTAGCACTGGAAAATTCTAAATGAGGAAGAAAGCTTATGCTTAGAAATCCTTCCTTAGAATATATATGAATCCTGAAAATAATTGATAGTAACATGAGAAAATTATGTCAACATGTTGCTTTGTATAAAAATTTATAAATGTGAAACTTTTTGATGACATAAAAAAACTTGTTACTGGGCGTGGTGGTGCACGCCTTTAATCCTAGCACTTGGGAGGCAGAGGCAGGCGGATCTTTGCCAGTTCAAGGCCAGCCTGGTCTACAGAGCGAATTCCAGGACAGCTGGGGCTACAAGGAGACCCTGTCTCGAAAAGACCGAAAAAAAAAAAAAAAAAAACTTGTTTAAAAATAGAAAAGATTCACTTTTTTTTCTTATCTTAGCCTAAAGAAAAAAAGAGAAATATGCTATTGTAAAGCCCTTTTGTAGTCTATTGAGCACTTTATAGATTTAAAAGTTTCCTAAAGAATGTTGTAGCTGTGGTTTTCTAGCTTTGGCTTCTATTGAGTATTTTAAATAGTGGGGCTGCTCATAGTGGCATAGCTTGTGCAAAGGCTTTGTGACCATCGTCTTCTTACCATTGTAGCTGTTAGCAGTGGGCTTCTGTGAAAGTGCCAAGGAAAGGAATCTGCCTGTGGAAAGTTAGCTTTCTTTAAAGTCTGAAAACTGTTGTGAGTGAGTCTGGCAATCCATCTGATCAGGACATTGATTCTCCCAAAGTGTTAAGATGCTGACTTATGCAGTATTCAAACCATCTAGTGCAATGCCTTTTTTGTTTTGTAATAGGGGGGCGGTGTATTATAGAAAAAAAAAAGAAATTATAATTATGAGCAGTTTTGGTAATACTATTTGTCAGTTTTGTAAAAAAAATGTACATAATATCTTTTAACAGGTTAGATTTTAAACTAATTGTAAATCATGATAGCCTCTTAATTTAATATGAAAAACTGAGTATTGAAAGTATTTAATGTATTATAATGTATATATTTCTCTACTTTGGTTCCAGCTGTTTTATATGATTGACATGTTATTTAAAAGATAACTACCCTAACCTTTTAGAGACTTGTACTGTAAATAAAGAGTACTTAGAATAAACTGGAATTTACTTACTCTACTGAGTTTTGGATCTGTTTAAGGAAAGTAAAACAAGGAGAAGAGTTCCTTCCCCAAATGAGTCCCTGGCCCCGGGGGTTGTCTTCTGCTAATTCTGTTCATTTTCTTTTCCTTCTCTTGCCAATAGGAGAATTGAAATTCTCATTTTGGCCAATAAGAGCCATGGCTGTATGGGCCTTCCCATTCTTCCTGTTTTTAGTTTTTCTGATAGATTACTCAAAGAGGTGAAGCCCTTGTCTAAGCGAGATATGCAGATTTTGTGTGGGGCTTCTTCAGCCTTTACTTTCTTGGGGAAATCCTACACTGGCTGAAGGTAGGTTTTGTTCCATTGTGCGCGCGTGCACATTTGCACACACACACACACACACACACAATAAATAAATAAACTTAAATTCGATTTTTTCTCATTTTCAATATTTGCTATTTGTGTGTGAGAGGGTGATAGTAGCTGTTCTAAATTTAAAATAATAATTTTTCTTTTCTTTGCTATTTTTGAGACAAGGTCTCCCTTTAGTCCCAGCTGTCCTGGAGCTTGCTCTGTAGACCAGGCTGGCCTTGAACTCACAGAGATCCGCCTGCCTCTGCCTTCCAAGTGCTAGGATTAAAGGCATGCACCACCACACCTGGCTGCTATTTTTTAAATATGTGTATTGTACATGTCTATGTGTGGGTATGTGGACATGAGTGCAGCTGTCTTTGGAGGCTGAAGTTAGAGGCAGTTGTGAGTCACCTTATATGGGTGCTGGAAACTGAACCTGGGACCTCTGCAAGAGCAGCCAGTGCTCTTATCTGCTGAGCCATCAAGAGATGGTTAAGAAAGCTTCTTGACACAGTTTTTGATGCACAATAGTTTTTTTCTGTTTGATGCAGCTCTATTTGTCTATTTCTTTTATTTTTGCCTGCAATTTTGGTGGTATACTGAGAAGTTATTGTCAAGCTCAGTCTCTGGAAGTTCTTTTTTCTGTTTTCTTTTCAGGAGTTATTTTTGTCCAAAATAAGTATTTAGAAGAGTTCAGTTTGGGTTCTTAGATTTAAGTGTTCATTTTGAACTTTTTGTATATGGTATAAAAAACTGTCTTGTATTTTATGTGTGAATATCCAGTATTCCTTGCACCATTTTCTTTTTGTTTGTTTTCTTTTTGTTTTGAGACAAGGTCTCCTTGTGCTCTCAGCCAGCCTGGAGCATGTTACGTATATGTAGACCAGGCTGGCCTCAGTCTCATAGATATCTGTCTGTCTCTGTCTCCTGAGTGCTAGGATTCAAGGCATGTACTACCAGGCTTGTTGCCCTAGCACCAGTTTTTGAAGAGACTATCCTTTCTCCATTGAGTGGTCTTGCCACTTTATTATTATTATTATTTTTTTGGTATTTTTGAGACAGGGTCTCTCTTTAGTCCCAGCTGGCTTGGAGCTCACTCTGTAGACCAGGCTGGCCTTGAACTCACAGAGATCCACCTGCCTCTGCCTCTCAAGTGCTAGGATTAAAGTCGTGCATCATCACGCCTGGCGCCACTTTATTGTTTTATTGTTTTGTTTTTTTTGAGACAGGATATCCCTGTATCCCTGGCTGGCCTGGAACTCACAATGTAGACCAGGCTCTCACAGAGATCTACCTGCCTCTGTCTCCTGAGTGCTGGTATTAATGGTATTATGCAGCACTATGCCTAGCTTGGTATTTTATTTTTTAATGCAGTATGCATGAGTTTTATTTCTGGGCTCACTATTTTGTGTTTTATTTATGATCTGTCATGATAGCACCATATTGTTTTGATTACTATAGCTTTGTAGTATGTTTCTTTTTTAAATTTTATTTCTTTTATGTGTATGAATGTGTTGTCTGCATGCAGGTCTGTGCACCTGTGTTGTGCGATGCTGTGGAGGTCAGAAGAGGGTGTCGGATTCCCCTGGAACTGGAGTCAAAGATGGTTCTCAGCTGCCATGTGGGTGCTGGGGATCGAACCCGGGTCCTCTACAAGAGTAGTTGGTGCTCTTAACCGCTAGGCCATCTCTCCAGCCCTGTAGTGTGCTTCAAAGTTAGGAAATGTAAAACTCTGAATTTACCATTCTTTTTCAGTTTCTTTTGCTCTTCAAGGTCTTTTGTATTTTCATATATATTGTAGGATGAAATTTTATTTATTTATTTATTTATTTTTGTCTTTTTGAGACAGGGTTTCCCTGTAGCTCTGGCTGTCCTGGAACTCACTTTGTACACCAGGATGGCCTTGAACTCACAGAGATCCTTCTGCCTCTGCCTCCCAAGTGCTGGGATTAAAGGTGTGCACCACCACGCTTGGTGAAATTTTCTTATTTTCTTTTTTTTTAGGTTGGTGCACCCGTGTCATGCAATGCCACAGAGGTCAGAAGAGGGCGTTGGATCCCCCGGAACTGGAGTTAAAGACAGTTCCCAGTGCCATGTGGGTGCTGGGAATCGAATCCAGGCCCTCTGCAAGAGCAGTAGGCACTCCCAACCGCTGAGCCATCTCTCCAGCCGCAAATTTTCTTATTTTTAAGAAATATATTTCATGCCGGGCGTGGCGGCGCACGCCTTTAATCCTAGCACTCAGGAGGCAGAGGCAGGCGGATCTTTGTAAGTTCAAGGCCAGTCTGGTCTACAGAGCGAGTTCCAGGGACAGCTGGGGCTACAGGGAAACCCTTTTGGTCTCGAAGATACCAAAAAGAAAAAAAAAAAAAAAGAAATATATTTCACAATTTCATGTGTACATTGACCATACCCATTATTCTTTTATCCTCCCCCTCCCACTGAACCCCTTCTTCCCAACAACTCCCCTACCTACTTTTATGTCTCCTTTTTTTTTTTTTTTTTAAATGATCCATAGCAGTTACCTGAAGCTGCTTGCATGAGCATGGATGGAGATATTTACTGGAGCCAAAGCAACTACTGTGGCTACACCACTGAAGAACATGATACTATTTTCCCAGTGACTTCTAACTGCCTGTACCTCCTCAGGGAGAGGATGATGAGCCTCTCCCTGACTCATGGTGGAGTGTTGACAGGCGCACGGTCCTTTGCAGGTAGCCACTGTTGCTGTGAGTTTGTGGGTGCAGTAGCCATGTATGTCCAAAAGAGTGTTTCACATCACTCCTTCCCATCCTCCAGCTCTTAACTTTCTTTCTGCTCCCTTTTTTCACAGTATTCCCTGGGCCTTGGAGAGAGCGATAAATATGTCCTGTTTAGGACTGACCACTCAACAGTCACGTACTCTCAGCATTTGATCACTTGTGTCTAGGTATTAAGAATCGCTCACAAACAGAAGCTTCTCTGAGGCTGAGAGCAGCACTAATCTAAAGGTCTAAACACAACTGTTTAGAAGGCAGCAGTGTGATACCATGTTCATTTAGCAAAGCAGCAATTGTAGGTTCTCCCTCAGGCCTGTAGCCTCCTGGGATTTTTTTTTTTAATTTATTTTCATATGTGTATGAATGTACTGTCTGCATGCAGGTTTGTGCACCCGTGTCGTGCAATGCCACGGAAGTCAGAAGAGGGTGTCGGATTCCCCTGGAACTGGAGCCAAAGATGGTTTTTCAGCCGCCATGTGGGTGCTGGGGATCGAACTCAGGTCCTCTGTAAGAGCAGTCAGTGCTCTTAACCTCTAGGCCATCTCTCTAGCCCCCCTCCTGGGATTTTGACAAGGTTAATAGTACCAAGGATGAATTCTTCCTGTGGGTCAGGCCTCAGAGCCAGGTAAAAGTGGTTGGTTACTCTCATACCAGTCATGCCACAACTGCACCAGTGGCACCTCTTGCCCCACAGCTCACAGAGTTGACAGCGAAGACTGTTGAAGACTTCTGCTCAAGCAGACTACGTAGCACCTTCCAACTCTGCAAATATTAGCCAGCATGGAATTGGCTTCCAGCTTGGTTCTAGCTTGATTTCTCTAGCAGCTAAAGTGTGAGCAATAGGGTCTTAGGATCTAGTTTGTATGGGCAACAAAGAACAATGGTACAATGGCCAGTTTTACTGCCATTAGGTGGAGCTTTATGAAGTACTACTGTTAACAACCTGCACTGTCATAGAAATAAAGGGCCTCTTGGATTTACACAGGTCATACCAGGCTAGACTCCAGATCATCACTACCATGACAGTTGGTAAGCTATGCCATGGGTGACTGTGTGCTAAAGATTTTCTGGTGCCAACTCATAGGCTCCAGAAAGATAGCTTTAGTCAAGGTCTCAGGTATACAACTTTGTCTACAACTGTCTTTCCTTGTAGCCTATTTTGTCTTTGAAAAAATTTTAACAAAAAGATTGCCTCTCTAATTTATAGAAAGATGGGCTTGAGATGACTTATCTTAACCTTTTTGTTCTTCCTGTATTCCTATATGATGGTCTCCTTTTAAAATGAGGTTGGCTTCACCTAAATCATAATTTTCCCTGCAATTCTTACAAAACCCAAATAATTGATTTGCTGGCTAACACTGTGGTGAGGCAGAAGAACTTGGCATGGCTTTCTTCCCCCAGTACAAATATCCGGTAGACTCTTTCCTTACAGTGGATTTGTCAAAGTATACAGTAGGCATAAGAAGACAAAGGCACCCTGAATCTTCCTGTGGTAGATAGTTTTGCACCAGGAAAGTTCAAGGTCAGTCCTTCTCCAGGTTGAAGTGGGTTATGGAACAGGTCATCTGTTGTCTCCATTTGCTACCAATGTTCCTACTATAGATGGATGGAACAAAATTCTAGTCAGACTTGGTCATGAAATATAATATATCTCTCTGTAGGTACCAAGGCCAAACTACAGGCTTTTTTTTACCAGTTATTTTGTAACCTGCTTTGCTTTTACAGCCTTAGAGAGAACATTGCTAGTAAAGATGTGCAGATGTCAACATAGCACTGAATGCTATCTTGGTGGGCTACAGCTTCTGCTTCCCTGGTCTGTGAAGAACAGTGGCTCATTTTTATTTAACATAAGGTATGTAAAGGTCCGACTCATGTGGTGTTGTGTGGTGTCCCTCACCAGGTGAAAAGTAATGCCAGATAGGTGCAAACCTGTAAACAAATGATCTAGAAAAAGCAAATCCTAGCCATTTTCACAGTAAAGATAGAAGTTTTAGTAGCACCTCATAGATCTTGGATTCATGGAGGTCAGAACTCAGCAGATTTACTTCTTGTACTCTAGAATTGTGTCTAGGTCTGTTGACTGCCCCACAAGGAAGAGCTTGTCGGGATGGTTGGTGTCCAGTTTCCACCATTCTACATTAGATAGATAACACAGCCATTTGCTGTACTGACTGATCCCAGTACCGGAGGACTAGCTCATGGGATTATGGGGCAGTGCGTTTACGTTTTCCTTTTTTCCTTTGTGCTGAATATTCTTTCTTTTTGCAGATTTCTTACTGGGGCAGGGGGGCATTTAATCCCAGGTCCATGTGGAAAACATGCGCAGAAAAGCACACCACATGGACTCATGTTAAGGTCCAAATGCAGAGAGAGTTTTATTCCAAAAATGTCTGGTTATATAGACTGCATGACTCAACTCCCAGGGCCAAATCCTAAACCTTTTTGTCACTAAATCCCACCCCATGGGTGTGGCCAGGGAGGTCCCATTGGTTTAGAATGCTACCCATCTTAACTAAATTTTCCCACATCTTACCTCCCAACTTCTAATGTGATTCTTCTGTCCATAACAAGTAACCCAGCTCTGTAAGGGGCTTCATGTGATATTTCAAATAGAGATAATGAAGAGACCAAAACCCCACCATAAAGCCATGAAATTAAATTGCAAACACTTGAACCAATGGTGGTAGGAAGAAGCCTTGTCTAATAGCAGAGTTGTGTGAAAGTTTTGCTCCCTCAAACTCTCTCTGAGGGGTTTCCAGATGAAAGTGACTGTTTAAAACTTATACTCAAAAGAAGTTGGAAAGAACCCTATGACAAACGCTTATGCTTTCCCTCTGTGGCCTTAGCTGTCTTGAAGACACACACACACACACACACACACACACACACACACACACACGCACCCCGCTCTTCAAGGAGCCACTCCTTACAAAACACCTCTTCCTCTGCTGGTAATGGGCTTCATTATAATTCACAGATCCCAGACCACTCAAACCTAAGTCGGTAGAGGAAAAGGTTATTTCTCAACCCGACCAAGCTTACAGTAGTCTGTTCATGGTTGTGTAAAGCTGTTTTCAACGTATTGTGTCTGTAGAAGTTGCAAATAAAACATTGTGTTTATTGGACATGTACTAACTTGCAAGAATACCTCATTTATTGAGGGATGTGGATGGAGAGGCTTTTTAGGTTATCTCTGGTTGCAAAGTACACATTTTCTTCTCACTTTGTGTTCCAACGTGACTTACTGGTAATGGGAACAGGACAGGTAACAGTTTTTCTTCTACACTCTTCTTGTTTGTCTCCTTATTGATTTACCCTGTATATAAGATGGGAAATTTTGTATTAAGCTGTGATTGTTGTAAGAGATGGTCATTTAAAAGATGAGGGGTAGTGCATAGAATAGATACTTCTTCAAGTCTCATCAGCTTAGGTTTGCTGTGTACCTTTGTTTTGGGCAAGTTTATTATTATTAGATCTGTTTTAGTCTATGTAAATATACACTGGAGCATATAAATATTCTTGTTCAGAATACTTTGTAATAATATAGTTTAAATTTGATTGGGCTTGGGAGTAAACAGTTTTCAATTTTTTTTCCTTTTAGAAATGTTAAGTGCTTGAGTCAATGAGATAGATCAGTGGGTAAAGACTCTTGTCGCTGAACTGGATGACATGAGTTCAATATCTGGGACCCCTCTGGTGGAAAGAGAGAAGCAACTTGTTTTCTTACCTCCACATATTCACTGTGGCACTCGTATGTGTGTGCACACACGTGCACATCACATACAAATAACAAATGAGTTGTTAAGTTCTGTGGTTTGATTCATCAAAACTTATTTTGAAATTTAATCCTCATTGTGAGGTAAGAAGAGGAGGGCGAGGAAGGCTCCAAGAGGTGATTAGGTCACGAAAGCACAGCTCTCATGAATGGAGTGATTCATTAATGGATTAATAAGACTCCCCTTAAAGGCCATTTTTGGTTTGTTGTTTTTGTGCTTTCTTCTCACAATTTGATGTCCTATACCACCTCAGAACTCTGCAGTGAGAAGGCTTCACAAGAGGCAGGCCTGTGTCCTTGGATTTCCTAGCCTCAGGAACTGAGGGCTGAGTAAACTTTTATACTTTACAAATCACTCAGTCTGTGGTATTAATTTATAGCAACAGAAAATGGCCTATGACTTTAGAGATTGTATTACTAGAAACAGCAAAATAAATACCTACTGGTAAGAAGAAATGGTTATATTAGCTAACACTTATCATCTGAAAAAGATACCATGAAATTCAGGGAGAATGGATATTCTAGGCAATAATTATAATATTTTTGTGTGTCCAGGATAAGTGCATAAAAGAAAAATTTCAGAAATAATTGTGTTAATTATAAAATTGGAACAGTGTTTCCATCCTTGAATTTATACAGAAAACACTTTTTTTTTTTTTTTGGCGTGTATCCCTCTGCCTTAGGCTAAACTGGGCAAGAATGGAGGTCCACCTGCAGGGACTCACAGCAGACAGGTGCAGGAATAATCAGTAGGTGCCACCCTATGAGTGCTTTCAGGGTTTCCACCCATTGAAGATCCCTGCCCTCTCTCATGTAAATCTGTATTCCAGAATTGCTATACTGAAAAGAAAAACATGACAAATAATTTTACTGTACTAAATGTCACTTCATCCACAAATGAGGGACACCATCCATCGTTTTTCTGGGACTATGTTACTTCACTTAGCATAATGGCTTCTAGTTCCATCCATTT
Organism: Rhizomys pruinosus; assembly: GCA_009823505.1. NCBI lineage: Eukaryota > Metazoa > Chordata > Mammalia > Rodentia > Spalacidae > Rhizomys > Rhizomys pruinosus. Next base: position 4,358,930 of record VZQC01015508.1, read on the forward strand.
ACCTGCAAAGCTCATGATGATGTCTTAGCACCAAATCTCTATTTGTATGGTAAACTGAATAATTCTTTTTCTTTCTTTTTCAGTAAATATAATACCTGATGTTACTTATCAGCTTGTAAAGTAATATATTTTCTTTACCTGCATACAACTCTACTGTCAAAATGTGAATCTCCAGACATGCTTTGGAATTAATCTATAGTTTATTTTCAAATGTCATAATCTTGGTATATATGTGGTACCTATATTTTGGAGCGATACAAATTGGAACAACAACAACAAAGACTGGGTAAAAGAACTGCCTGAAACAGTAAACTTCTGCATCGAAAAATTTAAAAAAGACTGAGAAAAAAATGCAAGACATGTATGGCAGAATGCATGAGCTCTGGTGGGGGGGCAAGAAGGGGGGAACGGGTCTAGATTTGATTAAGAAATGTGTGAAATGCACAAAACTTCAATAAAAACAATTGGTTTTGGAAAAAAAAAAGTCACTTCATCTGTCATTTGAATCAGCTGTCTTGTTTTCCTGATTGTCATTTTCTACTCATTATATTGAAAAATGACGATTTACCTTAAAAGCTGTCTTTGCTCAGAGGATCGCAGGAACGGGGTGTGGAGGGAGAGTGCCAGGGCTCCCTGGGAACAAAATGAGGTGCAGTGGTGAATGGTCGCCACTAGTGTGCGCTAAAATGCTTGAGTCTAAGATTAGCGAATTTGAGCCTTAGAGCAAAGGAAGCCCTTAAAGGCCACTAGGGCCAGAGGAGCCTGATTTTTTTTTTTTTTAATGTGTTTCATACATAATTTTCTGTCAGTATTAATCACCATTATACCCGTTTCTCCCTTGGCACACTCCCACAGGCCCCCCCACCCCTGGAGTTCACACCCTCTGTCATTCCTGCTACAGTCCATTGTGCCAAATTACTCTCCTCCCTCACTCCTTAGTGCCAGCTCATCCCCTGACTTCTAGTCAGCCTATCCAGAGTCTCTTCTCTAAAAAGGCCAGTTCTTCCTCACCTGACCACCATCTGCTGCCTATATTTCCTCAGCCAGGGTTGGGCCCTGCTACCCATTTCTGCAGTTCTGTGTTGGGTTTTTGTCCAGCTGAGCTTGCATGGGTCTAGTGCATGCTGATACCAGTGCTGTAGGTTCATATGAACAGGGTCTCAAGAGCTTGTAGGATTCATTCCCAATTGGTTTTGCATCAGCTCCCTGGCTCTTACAATCTTTTCACTACCTCTTCTGCACTGTTCCTTGAGCCCTGAATGTGTGAAGCTGAATATAGTCAGCCTGTCCATGGTCACACACTCTGTACACTTCTAATCCTCACAGTTTGGCCATTCAGGCCCTTTTGGGTTCCTGCCTCCTGTTACATGGAAGAGCTTCTTTGATGAGAGTTAAGAGATAGTGCCTTTTAGGGGTCCTTGTTTTATGATGCTTGGGTCGTATGGTTGGATGGTAGATGTGTCACCTAGGCATGAGCCATTCACAGATCATGTCTGTGTGTGCCCAGTTGTAGACTCTGTATTCTTCTCATCTGGTGCAAAAGAAGCTTCTCTTCTGAGTTGTGTCTGGGATATATGGGTCTATAGTTTTTTTGTTTTTTGTTTTTTGCTTGTATCTTTGCCTGGTTTTGGTATTAGAGTGATGCTGGCTTCATAGAAGGAATTTGGGAGATTTTCCTCTGTTTCTCTTTTTTAAATTTATTATTATTATTATTTTTTTTTTAATTTTTTGTTTTTATTATTATTTCTGTATGTGTATCAATGTACTGTCTGCATGCAGGTCTGTGCACCCATGTCGTGCAATGCCGCGGAGGTCAGAAGAGGGTCTCGGATTCCCCTGGAGCTGGCGTTCTCCTGGAATTGGAGTTTCAGACGGCTCTCGGCCGCCATGTGGGTGCTGGGGATCGAACCCGGGTCCTCTGTAAGAGCAGTCGGCGCTCTTAACCGCTAGGCCATCTCTCCAGCCCCCTAAATTTATTATTTTTTATATGTATTGAGTGTACTGTCTGCTTGTAGGTTGGTGCACCCGTGTTGTGCAATGCCACAGAGGTCAGAAGAGGGCGTCAGATTCCCCTGGAACTGGAGTTAAAGACGGTTCTCAGCCGCCATGTGGATGCTGGGAATCGAACCTGGGTCCTCTGCAAGAGCAGTCGGAGCTCTTAACCACTGAGCCATCTCTCCAGCCCCTTCCCTCTGTTTCTATCCTTTCGAATAAGTAATATTGGTTGTAGGTCCTCTTTAAATGTCTGATAGAATTCTGCCATAAATCCATCTGGGGCTGGGCTTTTTAGAGTGGGGAGGTTTTGTATTAGTGTTTCAATTTCTTTATATGTTATGGGTCCGTTTAAGCCGTTGATCTCTTTTTGGATAAGCTTTGGTGATTCCCATGATTTCAGATATTCGTCCATTTCTTTTAGGTTTTCAATTAATAGAATATAGGGTTTTTTTGTTGTTGTTTTGTTTTGTTTTTGGTTTTTTCGAGACAGGGTCTCCCTGTAGCCCCAGCTGTCCTGGAACTCACTCTGTAGACCAGGCTGGCCTTGAACTCACACAAAGATCTGCCTGCCTCTGCCTCCCATGTGCTAGGGATTAAAGGCATGCACCACCATGCCCAGCTGAAGTCCTATTTTCTACAACAAATCATAATCAATAACATAATTAGAGAAAATGTGTTACTGAACTTGAGTTTTCAAGAATGTTCCCATATAATCAGGTGGCCTTTAGCTGACTGGATAAGGCTTGGTGAGTATATTTAGATTTCTCTACATAAAATTTGATAGGTATCTGCTGTGAACATGCCAGTTCATCTCAGAGAAACCATCCGGCAGTTGCAGCGTGCCAGAATCTGGACATCACTTCCCTCAGGAATAATCCTGAGACCTGATGCTCCTCTCGAGAGGCAGCCCAAGCTGCAGAAAGAAGACCCCATCCACCCTGGTAGCATTCCTTAGGTAGCATCTCTTCTGAGGGGTCACATCACTAGTTTTAAGAGCCTGGGGGTTTCTTTCCCCTATTTGTCTCCAAATGCCTTAAGTGGAAATTTCAAGTGTTAGCTACATTGCAGAGAACTGCTGTTTTCTGGCCTGTTGGCTGTGCGTGCAGTTGCAGGGGACATTGAAGAAGTTGGATAAGACATCCAAGCTCTGGTAAGAGATGGATACTGAGCTTTAACAGTTAATCCAGGCACAAATGCTTCTGGGTGAGACACATCCTGTCTGTCGGGCACAGGACCCGGAGTTTTGTCTGCTACTTTCCATCAGTATAGAATATGTTCTTCACAGTGCTACATGAGCAGCACTTCTACTTCTCCATCCTACACTGTTGGTAAAGACTACCTTTCTTTGCAGAACTTTCTCTTAGTACAAATCAACCCCTGGATATTTTATTTCATGTCACTAGTTCTGATGAATTCCTGTTCTTTTGAAATTTGTTTTTGTGATTTTGCAACATTTTCCCTAGTTGTTCTGTGTATGTGTGGAGGGATAGAAAAAAATCGCTGGGAAAATTATTCACATAGCTGAATGATTCTAAATTACATTATTGTTGGCTGTGTTTTGCTTGTAACCAAGTTTAATGAGCCACAGAAAACTTAAAATGTGTATCATGAGGGAGATCCTGTCTTGAAAACACACACACAAAAAATGTGTATCATGAAAGCTGTTTTTTTTTATTTACTTTTATATGTGTATGAATGTACTGTCTGCATGTAGGTCTGTGCACCCGTGTCGTGCAGTGCCATGGAGGTCAGAAGAGGGCGTCAGATTCCCCTGGGACTGGAGTCAAAGACAGTTCTCAGCCGCCATGTGGGTGCTGGGGATCGAACCTGGGTCCTCTGCAAGAGCAGCTGGTGCTTTTAACTGCTAGGCCATCTCTCCAGACCCATGAAAGCTGTTTTTAAGCAACAATATATTAACTTATGTAGTGATATGAGTAAGGTAATGGTTTTTAATTTTATGTCTAAACTGTCTTATAAATAACATTGCAAGTTTTAATTTTGACAACTATATTTGCTGCATTCACTGGTTTTAAATATTAGAGATTGAGGCTTGGCACTTCTGTTGGTACAGAAAAATATGTGCATATGTATGAATAAAGAGCTTTTTTGTTTTTAAGGTAGTGGCAAAAATGTCATTTTTAGGGGAAATTTTGTGCTTCCTTAGAACACTATTGTAATACACTTTGCTTATATTTGTATAGTATTTGAATTTATAGTAATTGAATCCATTGTACGCAAATGATGAATTTATCTGTGTTGTTTCTGAACTTCTGGGAGAGGAAGGTTTAACTTGAACACCTAATCTCTAGTATCTCTCATAGAACATGTCTGGCTCCAGGAGGCATTTCAACTACCAAAGGTAGAAGGATAGTGCAGACCTCTCTGGAAGATGGCTGAATGTAATTACTCAACAGCTTGAACCTGTCTGCTCTATAAAGGCAGGGGCCTTTCCTGGCTCAGTATCATATCCACTAACATTTTTTTCTCACCTCTAGTTGAGCTAGAAACAAAACTTTGGACCTCTGGACTCCTTCTCCTCCTGCTTTTCTTTTTAAATAGTGCCCACAAAAAGCTTTTCTGCATAACCTCCATGTTTTTTGGTCATATTTTTGATTATCATAACCATTACGGACTGACCCTTTCATTTCTTCTTCATGCTTCAAATAACTCTTGACATAGGCTAGCTGTACCCGAGTGCAGCAGCCGGTGAAGGCGATTTGCTTTGAACACTGTCTAATGCAAAGGCTCCCAGTACTGGATGGTGCCTATGAATCTAATCTACTTCTTTCTCCTGGTCGCTCTGATTTCTGCAGAAGGCAGTAGATACAGGTGTACGAGCTGAGACTGACCATATACTAGAAGGAAAAACTGAGAGGAATCTTGGTCAGGCGTATAGTGGGCTTGGTAGACTAGGGAGGAGGAGAGCCTGCTTCTAAGGGGATGGCTAGATGCTCAGGTGCCTCTATGGGCCACCTGAGCTGGCACTTTTTTTTTTTTTAAGAGAGCAGAGGTTTTTAAGCTCTCCAGTCCAGATAGGTTCCAGGGCTTCCTCCCCCATCCTATAATAAATAATAAATGCCCATCAGGAACTTGAGTATGGCCTCTTCTTTTTTTTTTTTTTTTTTTTCTCTTTTGAGACAGGGTCTCCCTTTAGTCCCAACTGGCCTGCTATGTAGACCAGGCTGGCCTTGAACTGCCTCTGCCTCCCGAGTGCTGGGATTAAAGGCGTGGGCCACCACACCTGGCCTCTTCTTTTTTTTTTTTTTAAGTTAATTTTTATACAACTTTTTTTGTGGTTCTTAGCCTCAGCCTTTAATGGTTGTGCTCCCTCCAGCCCAGGTTTTTTTTTTTTTATAAGTATTTTATTTATTTATTTTATTTTATTTTATTTTATTTATTTATTTATTTCTGAGACAGGGTCTCCCTATAGCCCAGCTGGCCTGGCACTCACTCTGTAGACCAGGATGGCCTTGAACTTACAGAGATCTGCCTGCCTCTGCCTTCCAACTGCTAGGATTAAAGGCATGTGCCACCACTCCTGGCTTAAAGATGGTTTTTAGCCACCATGTGGGTGCTGGGAATTGAACCTGGGTCCTCTGCAAGAGCAGTCAGTGCTCTTAACCGCTGAGCCATCTCTCCAGCCCCCTATACAACATTTCTTAATCAAATTTAGATTCATTCCCCCATCTATGTCCACCCCTCACCCCCCCCCCCCCCTAGAGCTCATGGATTCTATCATACATATTAAGTCCTATCTTGCATCTTTTTCTCAGTCTTTTTTAACCTTTTTGATGCAGAAGTTTACTGTTTTGGTCAGTTCTTTGAACAGGTTTCTCTTTTCTAATTTTATATTACTACAAAATATGTATATATACACTCCACACATAAATCAAAATTACAAAGTCTGAAAGTAAACTATAGGTTAATTCCAAAACATATTTAGGGATTCACATTTTAACAGCAAAGTTGCATGCAGGTAAAAAGAAATATAACTTTACATTCTAAATTACATGTATGTTTTAATGTACTTTGTTTTGAAGATTCTATAAGAATTTAATATAAACTTTACAATAAGTTTACAATATATACATTATGATATTTCAATAACTCAGGGATTATACTGAAATTATTCTATAAAGCTATCAATACTTTGTTTTTTGGTCTTTTGTTTTAATTTTTGTGTATGAATGTACTGTCTGCATGCAAGTTTGTGCACCTGTGTGTCGTGCAATGCAGTAGAGGTCAGAAGAGGAGGTCAGATTCCCCTGGAACTGGAGTTAAAGACAGTTTTTGGCCACCATGTGGGTGTGGGGGATCGAACCTGGGTCCTCTGCAAGAGCAGTTGGTGCTCTTAACCACTAGGCCATCTCTCCAGCCTAATACTTTTTTTGTTCCCTTCCCTTTGTATTATTCCAAATTATGTCCATATAAACAACACATATTGTTGTGGTTTGAATGTGTGTCCCCCATAGGCTCTAGGTATTCAGACATTTGTCTCCAGTTGGTGGCGCTGTTTTTGGAGGTCTTGGAGGGTGTGGCCGTGCTAGAGGAAATGCGTTGTTGGTTCAGGCTTAGTGAGTTTTAACAAGCCTCGTGGTCTACAGTTGCTCTCTCTGTTTCCTGTGCTCTTTGCGAGATGTGACCCTCGGCTTGCTGCTCCAGCTCCAGCTGCTCCGCCTCCCACCACAATGGACTCTAATTCCCTGGAACTGTCAATCATAAGCTCAAATAAACTCTTCCTTTTATAAGTTCCTTTGGTCATGGTGTTTTATCACAGTAACAGAAAAGTGACTAATACACATGTATCAAAATTATGACCTCTGGGTATGTTAATTCCTAAATATGTTTTGGGATTCATATTTTTTCCCTTTAATTTTATATTACTCTAGAATATGAATACCTTCTACCCATTTCTAAATCCTGTGTAGGATTTAGAAAATCTTTTCCTATGCCTATGTTTTGTAGGTTACTGCCAACTTTTTCTATCTTCTTCAGGGTTTCGGGTTTCAGGTTGAGATCTTTGATCCACTTGGAGTTGATTTTAGTACAGGGTGAGAGGTAGGCGTTTAATTTTGTTCTACAAATGGTGATCCAGTTTTGTCAACACCATTTGCTGAAGATGGTATCTTTCCTCCATTGAGCTTTTTTGGCCCCTTTGTCAAATATGAGGTGGCCGAAGTTATATGAACTCAAGTTTGGATCTTCAATATGTGAATATAAGTGGCAGGTCAATTCTAGAGCCCATTAAGAGATTCACATTATAATACCACAGTTGCTTTCAGATACAAAGAAATATAATAAAGTTGCTCAGTTTGCCAACTGGGGATTTGGTGTTAGCATCCACAAATGAGGGAACCCCTCCCCCTTTTTCCCTGGGACTGTGTTACTTCATTTAGCATAATGGCTTTGACCGCCATCCATTTACCTGCAAAGCTCATGATGTCATCTTTCTTTACCACTGCATAGAACTCCATTGTGTAGATGTACCATATTTTTGTTATCCAGTCATCAGTTGAGGGCATGTGGGTTGGTTCCAGTTCTTTGCTATTGTGGAGAGAGCTGCAATAAACATAGCTGTGCATGTATCTTTGCCATAGGATGCATCTTGTGGGTATATACCCAGGAGTGGTATGACTGGGTCAGGTGGTAGGCTCATTTTGAGTCTTTTAAGTGTTCTCCACACTGCTTTCCATAGTGGTTGTACGAATTTACCTTCTTACCAGCAGTGGATGAGTGTTCCCCTTTCCCTGCAACCTCTCCAGCATTTGGTGTCTTTTGTTTTCTTGATCTTGGCCAGTCTTATTGGAGTGAGATGATACCTTAGTGTAGTTTTAATTTGCATTCCCTTAATTATTAATGATGTTGAACACTTTTTAAGATGTTTCTCAGCCATCTTTACTTCTTTACTGGTGAAGTCTCTGTTCAGCTCTTTATTCCATTTTTTGAGTAGGTCATTTGTTTTCTTCTTTATTTTTTAAGTAGTTTATATATTCTAGATGTTAATGCTCTGTCAGATGTATTAGTGGTGAAGGTTTCCTCCTACTCTGTGGGTTTTCTCTTCACTTCCTTGATTGTTTCTTTAGTTGTACAAAAGCTTTTGAGTTTAATGAGGTCCTACTTGTCAGCTGTTGTCCTTATTTTCTGTGTAGGATTTAGAAAATCTTTTCCTATGCCTATGTTTTGTAGGTTACTGCCAACTTTTTCTTCTATCTTCTTCAGGGTTTTGGGTTTCAGGTTGAGATCTTTGATCCACTTGGAGTTGATTTTTGTACAGGGTGAGAGGTAGGCGTTTAATTTTGTTCTACAAATGGTGATCCAGTTTTGTCAACACCCTTTGAGGAAGATGGTATCTTTCCTCCATTGAGCTTTTTTGGCCCCTTTGTCAAATATGAGGTGGCTGAAGTTATATGAACTCAAGTTTGGATCTTCAGTTTTCTTCCATTGGTCAATGGGTCTGTTTTTGTGCCAGTACCAGGCTGTCTTTATAACTATAGCCCTGTAATATAGCTTGAAGTCTGGTAAAGTAATCCCCCCTGCATTGTACTTTTGGCTCAGGGTTGCTTTAGCTATTCGGGTTTTTTTTTGTTTTTCCATATGAATTTAAGGATTTTTTTTTTCTCCAAGACTGAAAAAGCTCAGGGGGATTTTGATTGGGATTGCATTGAATCTGTGTATTAATTTGGGTAGAATGGTAGTATGCAAAAGGTAGCATAATATTTAGCCGCTAAAATTCTGAAAGGAATAAGCAAATGCTTCACGGCTAATCCCACACTGTCACAGCATGCCACTTTACCATGCCATTAATGTTTAGGGTTTGTGGTTTTAGTCTTCTTCCAGTTGCTAATGATTGACTTTTTCAAGATAAGTTAGTGTTAAACAGCATTGGTTGAAATCTTGAGCATTTAAAAAATATATGTAAATCAGTACTTTCAAAGCTATTGTAAGGAAAACCAAATTAGCAAGCTTGAGAAGTCTTACTGTCTACATTAGTTTAGAATAGTGCTTGAATTGAAATGCCTGCACTATATCTTAACATGTTTTGTACATATAAATAAAATCTGGGCTGGAAAATATGATTTTCTTCTCTTTAAAAAACTTTTTTATGTGCATGAGTATTTTGTCTGCATGTATGTAAGTGAACCAATGCATGGCTATGTCTGTAATTCCTGTTCCAGGGGATCTGACACCCTCTTCTGACCTCCACACTCATATGGTATACTTATATACCTGCAGGCAAAACAGTAATAAAAAAAGAAATAAATAAGACTCCTCTACTTTAGTGTGTGTGTGTGTGTGTGTGTGTGTGTGTGTGTGATGTGCACATGCAAATGCCAGTGGAGGTCAGAAGACAACTTTGTGGACTGGGTTATCTTCTACCTTTACGCCAGTTCCAGGGATCAATCTTAAGTGATCAGGCTTGCATAGCAAGTGCCTCGAGATAGTCTTTTTAAAATTTTTTGCATATAATGGGCTGGAGAGATGGCTCAGCGGTTAAGAGCACAGACTGCTCTTGCAGAGGACCCGGGTTTGATTCTCAGCACTCAAATGGTGGCTAAGAACCATGTTTAAGCTGGGTGTGGTGGCGAACACCTTTAATCCTAGCACTGGGAGGCAGAGGCAGGTGGATCTCTGTGAGTTCAAGGCCAGCCTCGTCTACAGAGTGAGTTCCAGGCCAGCTGGGGCTATAGGGAGACCCTGTTTCAAAAATTTTTTTTTTATTTTTTGCATATAAGAGAATGTGGAATATTTGTCTTTTCTCAGCCTGGTTTAACTTAAATATCTCCACTTCCATTCAATTTCCTGGAAAAGACAACTTTTAAAATTTATATTACTTTTTATGTGTATGAGTATATTGCCTGCATACATGTAAGTGCACCCATGTTGTGCAATGCCTTCAGAGGGTGGAAGTGGGCATTGGATTCCCCTGGAATTGGAGTTAGTGATGGTTGCCAGCCACCATGTGGGTGCTGGGAATTGAACCTGGGTCCTCTGTAAGAGCAACCAGTGCTTCCAACTGTTGAGCCATCTCTCTAGCCCTCTTTTCAAAGACACAATTTTATTTCTTCTTCATGGCCAAATAAAATTCTGTTTAGCATGTTATAGGTACCACATTTTCTTCATCCATTTATCTGGTGATGAGTATGCAGACCAGATTCATATCTTGTTTTTGTGATTATTGCTTCAATAAACAGGGATGTGTAGGTATCTATCTAGTACACTGACATAGATTTCTTTGGGTATATACCCAGAATTGCTGACTTCTCATTTTTTATACCAAACTTTATAATAAAGATACAACTTCATGCATTGAGTATTTCATTTGTATTTGAAATCTCTGCCTAAGGGAGTGCATTTTAGTATTATGATGAGCCAACATAGGCTATCTTCAGACATTGCAGAGTGTGCACCTGTGCACCTGCAATGGGGGTGTCAGTCCTTTTTGCAAACTGTTTTCTTTCATAGAAATTAGCTGATTTTTCAGCTAATTTTTTCTCTAAGCTTTCCAGACCTCACTCTCCATCTCAGATAGACTCCCTCAATATCAAGTTTGTATAAGAAAGATGATCAATTCAGTGCCCCTGCTATGTGCTAGGTTCTTTAAATACACACGTTTTGTTTTGGTAATTAAAGAGATGTGTGTGTTTGTGTGTGTGTGTGTGTGTGTGGTGAATGAGTGTACATGGAACAGGTGTCTTCCTCTATTGCAGGACACCTTATTTTTTGAGACCATTTTCTCACTGAGCCTGAAGTTGGCTGTTTCAGCTAGGCTGGCTGGGCAGAGGAGCTGCAGGGACTGCCTGCCTCTTCTCCACAAGGCACACACAACCATGTCTGGGCTTTTATGTGAGTACTGGGCATTTGAACTGAGATCTTTTTGTTTACATAGAAGTGCTTTTATCTACTGGACCATTTTCTGAGCCCTGGGAATTTTTCTTAGATGAAATTAAATTAAAAATTGTAAAAGTCCAGCTGGGTATGGTGGCGCACGCCTTTAATCCTAGCACTTGGGAGGTGGAGGCAGGTGGATCTCTGTGAGTTCAAGGCCAGCCTGGTCTACAGAGACAGTTTCAGGCCAGCTGGGGCTACAGGGAGACCTTGTCTCAAAAAAGACCAAAAAAACATCATAAAAGTCCCATAAAAGTGAACATAATGTAACTCCCAAAAGAGGAATGATTGTCATGCATATATAACACATATGGAGTGTTCTCCATGTGTTATATATGCATGGAGTCATGCATATATAACACACGGAGAAAGTCTGGCCTATCCTGAAATATCAGAGCAAGCAAAGGGAGTAAGGGAAGTTCTGCAATCTGTTCTGAGCTGTAGTCTTGTAACACATGAGTGGTAAAATAAGAAGTGGTTTGCAGGTAACAGGCAATCACAGAGGCCACAGGAAAGTGACTTTCTAGAGAAAGGAAAGACTTCTGTCCTGGGTGACTACAGGGGGCAGAGGGGAAGGCGCCATACTGCCTTTTCCATTACCTAACACTGTAAGATCTTTTAGCAACCAAGTCCATTTCATCATTTCTACTATCCTTTTTTTTTTTTTTTTAAGACAGGGCCTCCTCTATGTAACAGAGTAGTTTTGGACTTTTGGTCCTCCTGCATGCTGGGATTTCTGGCATGCACCACCACACCCAGCTCTGTATTCTCCATTCTCTCATTTTCAACCAAATGTTATCAGTTAACTTCCTAAGTCAAATTTATTAGTAGAGCTTTGGATTTGAAATGGAATCAGGCTTTCATACTTGGTATGACCTCTTCCAACTCTATGGTAACAGACCTACAAAGACCTAGACACAGAATAAAATGATGAAGATATTCAAGAAATCTGGAGAACTTATTTGCCAGTGCAAAAGTATACAGGCCTCTGATAAAGGCGACTCAGGGTCTATTAGAGGTGTGGCAGCTGGCCTGCCTGGCTCAGGAGCAGGATGGCCAAGTGTTAAAATGGGGCCGAAGCAGCCGAGGCCTGTGTTCTTGCCTCTGATGAAGCATGATTGCAGGACATTGCAGCAACCTTTTCTCGGATTGCAGGAACGCAGTCTGGGGTGATTATTTCTCAGAACTCTGCCTAGTTTGGCTTTCTGGAATCCCTGACTTAGGTGGGCTATGACCTTACACAAATTGCTAATGAATCAACTGAGGAAAAACTTCTAAATACTTTCTTGTTTTGTAATTGAAGTTTTGTGCACTTCATACAACATTTCTTAATCAAATTTAGACCCATTCCCCCTTATTTGCCCCTCCCCCCATCTCACAGGAATTCTGCCATATGTGTTTTTCATCCTTTTCTCTTTAAAAAAAATTTTGGATGCAGAAGTTTACCATTTTGGGCACAAGTTTACTGTTTCAGTCAGTTCATTGACCAGTCCTTTTTTTTGTTGTTCCTTCCAATTTGTATCACTCCAAATGAAGCAGTCCTGCTCACCTGAAGCACATTAGAAAGAAACTGCCATGTTCTTTCCTGATGCAAAGACTCAGACATTTGAGAATTTGCCTTCATCATGTTATTTGGAGGGATTAAAAGACCTTTTTAAATTTATTTATTTATTTATTTATTTAATGTGTGTATGTACACACACACACACACACACACACACACACACACACCACGTGAGCCATGCTATTAGTGTGGAGGTAAGAGGACAACATTCAGGAGGGAATCCATTCTCTCTCTTTTTTTTAATTTTTAAAAAAATTTTATTTTATTTATGTGTATGAATGTACTGTTTGCATGTAGGTCTGCGCATCCATGTCGTGCAAGTGCCTCGGAGGTCAGAAGAGGGTCTCGGATTCCCCTGGAAACCGAGTTCTCCTGGAATTTGAGTTACCCGATCGTTCTTAGCGCACCATTTGTGGAGTGTGGGGATCGAACCCAGGGTCCTCTGCAAGAGCGGTTGCGCTCTTAACACTGCTAGGCCATCTCTCCAGACCCCCCCCCCATTCTCTCGTTTTGAGCATGTAGGTCCTTGGTATTGAACTCAGATTCTTAGGCTTGGCAGAAAATGCCTTTATTACTGAAGCTATTCTCGTGGACTCATGGGGGGAATTCTTTGATGGTTCTATTTATATTACTCATTTATTCTTCTTAATTTCCTCCCCTTCTTCCCCCCCTCCCCCTCTATCTTCTCCAATGAAATTTTCTATCAGAAAATATTTGAATCATCAGGTTTTTAATTTGCTCCATATATCTGCTTAGGATGGTGTCCTAATATCCTTATTCCAAAGAAAGTCAGATTTGGACTTTTGTTCTTTACTGTGTTTTGTTATGGACGGCCTGGTATAAACTCATGTTGCCCACACGATTCACACCAATCATGTGCACTACTTATATATATCTACTATATATTCTGTGGTGTGTGTGTATTATATATATAATATCATGTTTGTGTTATGATAGACATACTGAAATACACATACAGTGGTAGAGACAGCTGTAGATAAGATTATTGATGTAGCTGCATTATGCCTGTATAACTATATCTGTTTCATATACATCTGGACTGTTCCTAGATTGATATTTGAGTTGTAGGGATAAATAATGAATGAATGTGATGCTTTTAGCACAGTACCTGGAATACTACAGTCAATTGGTAATTATGTATGTATAGGGAGGGCAGGATAGTGACTTTGGGTTGCTATTGTAAAATACTGTAGACTGGATGACCTAAACAGAGACATTTATTTTAATTCTGGAGTTCAAGGCCAAATATAGCAGACTAGGTTCTTGGTCTTTTTGCAGATCCTTCTGTGAACATCACAGATATCTTGCTGTGCACTCATATAGTAGGAAGGAAGGAAGAGAGAATGCGTGTGTGAGCAAGCACTTTGATCATAAGCACTGATCTCATAATGAGACAGCTCTACTCTCATGACCTAATTATCTCTGGAAGTCTCAATCTCTGAATTCCACTGCATTGTGGATGAGTGCATCAACATGAATTTTGTGGGGACACATGCATTCACTCAGAGAAGCAAAGGTCCAAAGTCTTGAGAATTTATATTCTAAATATGAGAGATTATAACTAGCAAAATTTTATGTTTAAATGCAAAATTGTACTGTTTTATCTTCTTAGATCTTTTAACTTTTACATTTCTTTTTGAATTTTTATTAGTTTTTATTTTATGTGTATGAGTGTATTGCTTGGATTCAGATAACTGTATCCATGTGTATAGTGCCCCCAGAGGTTAGAAGAGGGTGTCAGATCCCCTGGAACTAAAATTACAGAGAGTTGTTAGCTGCCATGTGGGTGCTGGGGTTTGAACCCTGGTCCTCTGCAAGAGCAGTCAGTGCTCTTAGCTGCTGAGTCATCTCTTCAGCCCCAACATTTCTTAATTGGACTACTGTATCATGGAAATCCTAATATCTTGTTACAGGGATGGCACTTAACATTAAAAAAAGTTTTATATGCAATATTAAATTTGAATTTCAAAACATATTCTATGAGAACTATGCTTTTATTTTACAGACAGGCTTCAAGGAGAGTCTGGGATCCTTATAATGTATGTGTAAAACACAGTGGTGCTAAGTCCTAGTGAATGCTCTTGCACATCTAGGCATTCATATCAAACAAAATCACACCGATTCACCTAGTAGGCTGCTCTTGACTTGCACCATTGCATCACAAGCAGTGTGCTTTTCTCAGTTTTTGCTGTTCCCTGTAATGTTTTCTATGTACTTGTGTGATACCTAAAGCTATTGCTAATTCCTGTGGTCCCTTTACGGAAGATTCCTGAGACTTGAAAAATGACAAACCTCTTAACTGCTTAGAATTTAATCCTCCATGTAAAATGTGGTTCTGTTCTTATGGCTAAATGACCACTGTTACGAAAGTGACTGAAGTTGGTTCACCTTGGGTTGATTTCATTTCTTTATGACATCTTCACAGTAGTACAGGTAGTGATGGGACAAGGTTGCTCTCTTCTTTCATCTCTGAAGGGTGGCGACCATATCTGCCCCAAGCACTGATTATATCATCATGGCTAACCTCTAACATGGTACCCCATCCTGAGTTTTCTTTTTCCTTCATTTTTTCCCTTCTTTTCTTTCCCTAGAAAGAGCAGGAGACTGGTGCTCTTGAGTTAAGTACCTTATTCTAGATTCACAGATGATCCTGCCAGTGAGGAAACCTTAGTTTCATATAGCACTAACACACTCACAGCCAGTTCATAAACATTGCACCATGGTTCCCTGGAGAAATAGCCTGCACAGTCATGGGCAGAGCCAGGAACTAACAAGCAAGGGCTTAAGATGCTTCACTTGCATTAGTCTCTTCATCCATGAAGGTCTCACCCTGGATGATGGGCATATCATCTTCCAAACATTCCAACAAAAGCTGATCTATTACTGAATCTCATTCATCAAGACTTGGAGACACCCTGTTAGGTTGTATTTAGCTCTCTATTGACCTATTCTGTTTTTGTACAGAGATACTTTAACTTCTGAAATTCTCTGCATAAAATACTTCATACATCCATATATTTCAAAAATACCAAGTAATTGTGATTATTGTGGAAAAGATATGTTGAGATAGGAATCATTAAAAGGCAAATAGAAGTTAAAAATGCATACAACTTTAGAAGGAAAACTTAAGCACCATGACCAAAGCATCTGGATATGAGCTGTACCAGCTCACCGCCTATTTCCCAATATTTCTGTCTGTTACTTGGCTATAATTCTACCCCCAGGAACTTCACAAAAAATTTTAACTAGCAACTACACTAGGGACAAGAATACTAACTTAGTGTGTGATGCTCAGGAGAACTCACCAATATAAGTAACGAATACCCTGTGGTCTGGACTCCTTGAATCATCATGATGCAGAAAAAGCTTTTGACAAAATCCAGCATCCTTTCATGCTTAAAGTGTTAGAGGGAACTGGACTGGAGGGATCGTTCCTCAATGTAATCAAAGCCATATACAAGAAACCCACAGCCAACATCATCCTAAATGTAGAAAAGTTGGAAGCATTCCCCTTAAAGGCAGGAACATGGCAAGCCTGTCCACTATTGCCACTTCTCTTCAATATAGTGCTTGAAACGCTTGCTAGGGCAATAAGGCAAGAAAGTGAAATTAAAGGAGTACTAATTGGAAAAGAGAAAAAACTATCCCTTTTTGCAGATGATATGATAGTTTACCTAAGGAATGCTAAAAACTCCACCAGAAAACTCTTAGAAATGATTAAAAGTTTCAGTAATGTGGCGGGATACAAAATAAACCTAGAAAAATCAGTAGCATTCCTTTACACCAACAATAAGTAACTGGAGAAGGAATAGAAGACCTTCTCAATCACAGTAGCCTCAAAACAATACCTAGGAATAAACCTAACTAAAGACACCAAAGACCCCTACAACAAAAATTTTGAAACCCTGAATAAGGAGATTGAAAATGACATCAAAAGACGGAAAGATCTCCCACGCTCATGGATTGGAAAAATTAATATAGTAAAAATGCCCATTCTACCCAAATTAGTATACAGATTCAATGCAATCCCAATCAAAATCCCAATGAGCTTTTTCAAAGACTTAGAAAAAACATACTTTTCTTCCTTTCAATGTTCAGACGGGTCAACCTTTCAGTTGGCACTTTTTGGTACATCCTACTCAATGCAAAGCTGTATCTTTTCTTTCTCAGCCGTTAAGTTGGTGACATTTTGTCCTGTTGGAACAAACAAATCTTTTCCCATATTTAGTTTTAAGATTTGAATTGCAAGGTTTTTGACGAAAAGGTTTCATGTCTTTCTGTATCCCCCCCCTTTTTTTTAACCCATGAGTCTCCAGAAGACAGTTGTATTATACAATGAGGGAACCATTCGCCTTTTTTTTTTTTTTTGCTGGGACTGTATTACTCACTTAGATAAATTGCTTTGAGTTCCATCCATCTCTTACTAGCAAAGTCATGATGTCATCTTTCTTTACTGCTGCAAGAATTACCATTGTGCAGATATACCACAGTTTTTGTTATCCAGTCATCAGTTGAGCGGCATCTTTGGTTGGTTCCAGCGTCCTTCTGCGCTCATTGTGCGAGAGAGCTGCAATAAACATAGCTGCTGCATGGCTTACTCGGTTTGCCCATAGGATTCCGTCCTTGTAGTGGCTATCAATACCAGGTAGTGGTAGGGGCTGGGTCAGGTGCGGTAAGCTCATATGGAGTTTTTAAGGTTCTCCACCACTGCTTTCCAAGTGGTTGTAACCGAGTTACTATTCCTCACCAGCGTGGATGAGTGTTCCCCTTATCCGCCACAACCTCTCCTGCAATTTTGGTGTCTTTTAGTATTTCTCTTGATCTTTGGCAGCTTCTTATTGGGACGGAAGATTACTTATGGTGTTTTTTAATTTGTATTCCCGTATATTAATGATGTCGATGACACTTGTTTAAGATTTTTTCAGCCATCTGTTATTATCTTACTGGTGAAGTCTCTGCTTACACTCTTTACGTCCATCTTTAGTAAGTCCTTTGTTATTTCTTAGGCTCGCTCGTTGGGTTGTTTTTTTAGTTTTGTGTGTTTTTTGTTATGTTGTTGCATTAGTTTTTTTTTTTTTTTTTTTTGTGGGCAAAGTAGTGTTGGTGTCAGTTGAGGTCAGGAAGAGGGGTTTGATCCGTCCCTGAACTGGAGGCTGCTCCTGGACATTGGAGTTTACAGAGTGGTTCTTAGCCGCCAGTGGTGTGCGGGGGATTGAACCCAACGTTCTC